>SMJT01000140.1:268540-367079 GCA_004349715.1 Crucihimalaya himalaica
AGGTTTTCCATCTCGAGAAAATCATCCATTAAACGCGATGTCTACCGAAGGAGCCATCAGTTTGCCCAGTAATCTGCGCAGAGGGACTCTGCATTTCATTATCACTAAAAGAAACCCTCCCAGAGTAGTCTGATTGGTTATCTATAGAAGAATTGAGCTCACTGGAATTATCTGATCTCCGAACCATGACTCTCAGTTTCCTGCATTCCGCTTCAAGTTTAGTCAGCTTTTTGATCCCTTCCAACTGTTGTTTACTGGCAGATTCAGCCGCCTGAGTGCTCAAGTCCCTCTCTATTGTTCTAATCTTGACCTCCTCAGCTTTTAAACGTAGTTGAAGCTTCAAAGTCGAGTTCTCTTTCTCTAAAGCCTCAAGTTTCGGGTAAAGGTCTTCATGGACCGGAGCAGTAGTAGTGACCTCTTCTTTTCCCGTTCGAAGTCTGGTGTGAAGTTCCTCAATTTGGGCTTCAATTTCAGATTTTCTAGTTTCCAAAACAGTATAGGGTATAATAGAAAGTATACTAAAATCACTCAAAATTAATAATAAAATCTCATTAAATCCCAAATCCCAAATCTCTTAAAAACTCTAACAAATAATCAAATCCCATAAAAACTCATTCAAATCTCTCAAAATTCTAAAATATTAAAATCTTACAAAATCTCTTAAAATGTTAAGTTGAATACACCCCTCTAAATATTGTTACAACTGATTGTTGGCTAACTATGGTATATCTCTGTTACATTATTAATCATTCTAATCATCTTAAGAAGTGAGAAAGAACGAGAAATGGGCACAAACAGCGAAGAGGTTGAAAGACATTAAGGAGAGAAGAAGGTTTGGAAAGCAAATACACTAATTGGAACTGAGGGACTCACTTTATTTATGCACTATCGTTTTCTAAGTGAATGTTTTAAAACCCCCATGTAAAAGTTAATCAAAACAAACATAACTTTCTTCTTCTTCATCTCTTCTCTCTCTCTCTCTCAATCTCTCTCGATCTTGGTCTCTTTTTCATCTCCACTCTCCTCTCTTCTTCTAACAGATAAACGTGAGTTTATCAATCTTCTAAATCCAAATCTAATCTCTAACTTTTTCTCTCTCACTCTCTCCTTCTCTCTGCCTCTCTCACAAAAACCCTAATTTTGATTTTAAGAAATGGTGAAGACAAAGTTTAAACGCGGTGGAGGACGAGGTGCGTCTATCGCCTCCCAAGTCAGTACAACTTCACTTCAGTGCCGAACTACTCTCTGCCACTGCTTTTCCAGACTTTGCTGGATGTCAGGGACTATCCATCACCAACGCATCTATTCGAGACAACCTCAACGCTTCCACCACAGAGATCCCCTCAAGGTCAGATGTCTCAACCACGAAGCTCCTCGAATCCTCAAGGTCAGCCACGAAGCTCCTCGAATCCCCAAACTCACCCACGAAGCTCTTTGAATCCTCAAGGTCAGCCACGAAGCTCATCGAGTCCTCAAGCTCAGCCATGAATTTATTCGAATTCTCAAGGTCAGCCACATAGCAGTTCCAAGCCTCTGGTGCATAATTTCGAAGACCATAGTCATCACTCATTTGATGCGCGTAACTCCAACAATGCCGAAGACGAAGGGATTGACGATGATGAACATATTCTAGCCGATCTCGACGATAACAATCTCCTTTCTCTTAATGCGCTAATAAGGGTGCCAAACTGTCATATGTTTACGACTGTGTTGTCTCCCATACTCCCTCAGCCGAAAGATACCACATGGTAAAGGGTTTACTTCTGTTTTAAGGTTTTGTTTGTTTGTGTGAATATATGTTTGTATGTTTTATGGTTAACTTCTGTTTCAGTTTTAGTACTAGAGATTCTCTGACATTAGTGTAGGATTACTTATGTTTAATGTTTTGTATGTTTGTGTGTATATATGTTTGTATATTTGTGTAATCTAAGCTTGAATGCTTTTGTTTGTTAATGTTTACTTCTGTTTAAGTTTTAGTACTAGATATTGTCTAACATTAGTGTAGGATAACTTCTGTTTAATGTTTTGTATGTTTGTGTGTTTATATATCTATATGTTGTGTGTAATCTGAGCTTGAATGCTCTTGTTTGAATGCTTCTGTTTAGTTGACTCTGTTTAGTAATATTTATTCTACTTGTTTGCTTTCTATGTGTAGGTTTGGTCGTGACAAGGGAGCTTTGGTTTGGAAGATAACAAAGATTTTCACAAAGAAATTTGATGGTCAATTCTACAGTTGGACTGTGGTGCCTCGACAACGAAAGGAGAGATACTTCCTCAAATTTTCTGTTACCCTTTATATTTACCTATGTTTCTCTTCTAACATCAATCTTCTCTACTTGTATTGTAGAAAACGCACACCTGGGATCCCTTAATCTCAGAGACAGTTCAAGCACATTTTGAAGATATTTGTCAGAGGCGGATCAAATATATGGTAAGCAGAGTTCACATTTCTAGAGTGCAACCAAACTGGATCGGCGATACTCTGTGGAAAGAAATGATGGCCTATTGGGACACTGAACAATCTCAACAGAGAAGTCTGACCACATCTAATGCTCGAAATTCTTACCACGGGGGTCTTGGTGCCCACGTGCAATTTGGAGGGTAAAAGTCTTTTCAACAAATCCACAAAGAAATGGTAAGTTACATTCCTCTGTCTATTGTTTCTATAAGTCCTTACCTGTTTATGTTTGTTACATTTTCAAGAACAATAGTTGGGTAGACCAGTAAGTATCGGTGAAGTTTTTATTAAGACCCATACAAGACCAAATGGAACTTGTGCTGATTATAAGGCGCAGAAGATCCTAGAGACATATCGGAAGAACTTGCAAGCGAAGGTGTCCGAGCTTGAGGCAGAAACTTCAGATGGGACATCACGAGCTATAGAGCTAACCACTGATGATTACAACGACGTCTTTCTTTAGGTAATATTCCTTTTGATCCATTCATTATGCATTTGCATTAAAAAGATCTTTAGAAACTGTCTGACTTCCTTTTCTGTCTCCCAATCCACTATCATGGATGACATAGGGCGTCCTTATGGTCTTGGAATTCTTTGCGAGTCTCACGTCAGCGGCAAACACAAGTATCCGGGTAGCTCTTCGTCCTATCAATCACTGTAACAACAATTGGAAGAAGCTCATCGCATGATAAAAGTACATGCCCCTGATAATGCACGCCTTGAAGTCGAGCTTACCGTGATGGAAAAATACCTTCGCACGACTGACCCAAATTATGTGAACTTCTTGTCATCCAACTCTGGTCCAGATCACTCTTCTTCTTAGGTTTAAGGTCACTCTTCTTCTTAGGTTTATCTCATATGGAACTAAGTAATGTGTTGTTTGGATTTAGTTTTCTTTTAATGTTTTTGATCCAAAACCTTGTGGGACATTTATTTCATGGTTTAATAAAGTACATTTCTTTTAAAGCTTTTGTTTACATTCAATTTACATCCAAATTTCACTATTAGAATAAAAAATTTCAAAAATCAAAACCAAAACCGATATACATTTTTGTAGAAAAATAGTAACAATTCAATCGCAATTAAGTCGTTAAAGAATCGCAAAACAGTCACGAACTACACGCTAAGTAGTCGCAACATATAGCGACTACTTAGCGACTACAAATATTATTCGACTCGTAAAAAAGAGTCGCTACTTAGTCCAACATTTAGCGACTACATGCCGACTTGTTTGTGTCAACAAAAACTAAGTCGTATAGTAGTCACAATTTAGCGACTACCTAACAGCTGCATAAATTAGCGACAAAGGATTGGAGACTATGTAGTTTAGTAGCTAAGTAGTTGCACCTTTGTCTTTAGCAACTACGATACAACTATTCCCGTAGTCGCTAAAAACCTGTTTTCTTGTAGTGAGGTTTTCAACAAAAACCTCAATACAAAAGCTTCCAGGGAAACTATCAGAATCAGCAAGCTCCTGTGAGCACTCCTACTCCAGCACCCAAAGATAATGAGCTGAAGAATATGATGCAGCGATGTGCTCAAATCTAATACCCTAAAAGTATCTAAGCAGGCGCTACAGTATTTTAGGGGTCGAACCACAAAGACTCAAGATGACACTCAATAGATTCAGAAATATGAATTAAGCTAAGCAGGATAGATGTAATTAAGAATAACAAAACAAATAAATCAAGGAAGTAAATCAGTGGAGGAAAACGCTAGGCTTAGGGAAACTTGCAGGCAAATCAGAATTATCAAATCAAATCAATTGTCAGGAATAAATTAAGCTCCGCTTTCAAACTTGAATCACAGATGTAAAGTAAACCAACTGTCGTTGCGAAAACTATCTATGCCTAAACCTAGAATTCCAAATTTCTTTGCAAATTCTATAAATTTAAACAAGCATTAAAGTTCAAGTTCAATTGTTCACAAAATCCCTAAACCAAATTTCTTTGCGAATAGGGCTTTTGCTCACCAAACACTAGATCAGGCACTCAATCACACTTTCGTGCCAATCAAACAACCTAACATCAGATTCTAGTTCGCGAGGCTAAAATCAGCATTAATCTCAAGTCTAGGTGAAAAGCTCTATAGATTATTCCCTAACAATCAATCCAGATCTAATAATTCATCAAATACCTTTAAGTAACCCTAATCCTAACAGGAAATCTACTCAGACATGGTGAAAACAATAAACATCATGAATAGAATAGATATCATATAAAACAATGAAATTGCAGAAAACTCTATTTACCAGAAATCACAAGGTGTTTTTCTGGAGGCTGTAAAACCTAATTAAATAGCTAAACAAAACGTTTTGGAGTTATCTTCAAAATAAGGAAAACTTCTGGATAATCATGGGGTTTGTCTCGCGTTCTGGTCACTGGCATCGACCGATGCTGTAAGTGGTATCGATCGATGCCAGGTTCTTTGGTCGTGGTTCTTCCAAACTAATGGTGTCGATCGATGCTCCTCAGTGTCGATCGATGCTGAGCTTGTTCCGAACGGCTTCAACTCCAGATTGCTTCAAAAGCTTCCAAATCCTCCAATTAGCTCCATATGCGCTTGTAGCTTGAAAAGAACCTGAAAGACTCTAAAACTAAAGAAAAGACTCAACAAAAAGGACTTATATCATAGCTAAAAACGGGTAAAAACCATGATATACCATGCAGCAACTTCTGGAATGATAGAAAACGAATGATATCGATATCAATTTCAAGGTCGATAGCATGTATGGTGATGTCCATAGCAAATTTGAGGCTTTATCTTCACATGTGAAGACACTCAGGAATCAGGTAGCATAAACAACATCTTCTTCTACGAGAAAGTCAAGAGTTCTTCCTGGTAAACCAGCCCAGAACCGGAAAGACTACAACACTCAGGAGTTTGTGAATGCCATCACTTTGATAAATAGAAAGCAGGTTGAACAAGTCTCAAGGAAGGGAAAGGCAGTTGAAGTTACTAAGGATTTGAATGAGGAAGATACAACTAGAGTTTATAAGAGTGAGACAATTGTTAAAGAAGCCATCCCAAAGGGCACACATGCAGTACTAGTTGAGAGTACTGGGGTAGAGAGACCGATACCACTACCTAACATACCTAAGCTACCTTTTTCAGGACGTCAGAGAAAGATTCAAAGGGAGAAAGAGTATGCACACTTTGATGAGGTGATGAAACAACTTCAGATTAAGCTTCCATTCCTTGAAGTTAACCAAAAAAACATCCCTACAGGAAATACTTGAAGGATATTTTGACTAACAAGAAGAGTCTTGAAGAAGGAGTTGTTTTAATCACACATGAATGCAGTGCCATCTTGTAGAACATCATTCCTAAGAACAAGGAATGTGTTACCTTGCATTATTGGAGAATCCACATTCGCCAGATGTTTGTGTGATTAGGGAGCTAGTGTGAACTTGATGCCCCTCTCTGTGTCAAAAGGCTTAGAAATCACAAAATTCCTACCATCAAGGATTTCTTTGATCCTTGCAGACCGTTCTGTACGGTACCCTATTACTGTAGCTGAGGATGTACATGTTAAGGTTGGGAACTTCTATATTCCCACCCATTTTGTGGTATTGGAGATTGATGAGGAGCCACGAGATCCACTCATCCTGGGTAGACATTTCTTGCACACTGTTGGTGCCTTGATTGATGTTTAGAAAAGCAAGATTCATCTACAGATCGGGGAAATTGTGCAAGAGTTTGACATGAATAGAGTAATGCAGAAAGCCACTATTGATGGTGATATGATCATGGGAAGCATCAAGACATGTGTTCACTGTTTGAAGCGTATCTGTTAAACCACAAAGATTCAACGCCTCAAACCACTTGGAGAAGATGGTCAGCTCAATTACAAAACTCCTCAAAGAAGAATCATATCAAACGGAGTTCAACGAAGGAGTTATGCAATTTACAAATCATGTGATCTCCAGTTCACCGGATTCGGACATGCGCGCGTTGAAAGAAGAATTACGACTAGACCAGAATGAGTTAAGCCACAAACCGAGTTATTCTAAAATCTTGGTCCATAAGAGAAGCCCAGAAAAGTGGATTTAGTCAAAAAAACCATCAAGGAAGATAAATTTTCGTCCTTAGCAAAAACTGCATTTAATAATGTCGATTTCTCTCTCTTACATGCACTTTAGAGTTTGAATTTCATCTCCCTAGATGCGCTGCATGTTAAGCAATTATTATGGACGAAATTGTTGTATTTCCTCTATATAATGAGGCTGAGATCATAAATAAAAAGAAGAAAGTCTTTGATTAATATTTTTGGAACCTTTGAGAGTGATTCTCATTTTTCTTGTCAATGGTGTGTAATATCCATTGATCGATCATGGTGTGTAATATCCATTGATCAACCGGTATATCAAGAGCCTTCCGCATCTCTTGTGCGACCATTCATTCCACGGTATATCAAGAGCCTTCCGCATCTCTTGTGCGACCATTCATTCCACGGTATATCAAGAGCCTTCCGCATCTCTTGTGCGACCATTCATTCCACGGTATATCAAGAGCCTTCCGCATCTCTTGTGCGACCATTCATTCCACATCCTTTGAACTTTGAGACTTAACGGTTTTTTGGTTGCAAAGCTTATCCTCTTACCGATCTTAGAGTGCCAAATCCTTGGGAGGATCATATCAGATGGCCAAGTTTTCTGGGTTGATATCATGGATGAGCTACCAGATGAGCTACTTGAGGAGTTAAACATTTGAGGACTCCCTTCAGATTGCTTTGACGAAGGAGGAGAATCAGTTTGGGTATCTTGAGAATGAGACTACTAGTTTTGCTAGGTTGCTGAATTCTAGTGCTGAGATGGATACCATGATTGCATATGCTGAGATTGAGCAACACAAGGACAAAGCAGCAGAAGCATACCTTCCTCCTAAGGTCTGTAATGATTGGAGTGAGATCAATGTTCCAAAAGTGGAGTTGAAGACACTTTCTGCAGGGCTAAGGTACTCTTTTCTTGGTCCTAACTCTATTTACCATGTCATAATCAATGTTGAGCTGAACAATGTGGAAACTGCCTTGTTGTTGTGTGAATTGAGGAAATATAAAAAGGCTTTAGGTTATTCACTTGATGATATTAAAGGAATCTCCCATAGTCTTTGTATGCATCGAATTTATCTAGAAGATGAGTCTGTGACTTCTGTAGAACATCAGAGGCGGTTCAACCCAAACCTCAGAGATGTTGTAAAGAAAGAGATTATGAAAGTTCTTGATGATGGGGTTATCTATCCTATTTTTGATAGTACTTGGATGAGCCCAGTCCATGTGGTGCCTAAAATGGGTGGTGTTACTGTGATTAAAAATGATAAGAATGAATTTATCCCTACAAGAACTATTACATGACACATAATGTGCATTGATTATCAAAAACTGAACTCTGCAACTAGGAAAGACCATTTCCCTCTACCCTTCATTGATGAAATTTTTGAAAGACTTGCAAACCACCCTTACTACTGTTTTCTCGACAGGTACTCGGAATTCTTTCAGATCCCGATTCACCCAGATGATCAAGAGAAAACCACATTTACATGCCCTTATGGTACCTTTGCTTATCGAAGGATGCCATTTAGGTTATGTAACATCCCAGCTACTTTTCAGCCGTTGATGATGTCTATCTTTTGTGCTACATGTTTGTCTAACTTGTGCAGGGTGCTTCAACGCTACGAGGACAATCATTTGGTTCTCAATTGGGAAAAATGTCATTTCATGGTGAGGGATGATAGTGTTCTGGGTCACATGATTTCAGAGAAGGGGATTGAGGTTGACAAAGCCAAGATCAAAGTCATGTCAAGCATGCAACTTCCAAATTCAGTGAAAGGGATTATGATCTTTTTGGGACATGATGGGTTCTATAGAAGGTTTATCAAGGACTTCTCCAAGATAGCTAGACCATTAACACAACTACTCTGTAAGGATCAGAAGTTTGAGTTTGATGAAGGCTGCCTGATAGCTTTCCTCTCCATCAAGGAATCACTAGTGACTGCTTCTATTGTTCAACCTTCATATTAGGAGCTACCATTCGAGGTGATGTGTGATGCTAGTAATTATGATGTGGGTACTATTTTGGGACAGCGAAAGGATAAGAATTTGCATGTGATCTATTATGCCAGTCACACTCTTGATGGCGCACAAGTCAACTATGCAACAACGGAGAAAGAAGTTCTCGCCATTGTCTTTCCCTTTGAGAAGTTTTGCTCCTATCTAGTTAGATCCAAGGTTATTGTTCACACAAAACATGCTGTTTTGAGGTACTTATTGTCAAAGAAGGATGCAAAGCCAAGGTTTTTAAGATGGATACTCTTACTACAAGAGTTTGACTTAAAGATCAAGGCCAAGAAAGGGATTGAAAATGGTGTAGCCGATAACTTATCTAGGCTGAGAATTGATGAGGAAGTTCCCCTTAATGATGTTCTTCCAAGTGAAGAACTTGCTTCTATTAAGGATGTTTACATAGCTAAGGTTTAAGAAGCCTATCACTTGGGAAAATTTGAGCTAATGACACTGCATGCAAGTACTATTCAGATGCCTTGGTATGCTGATTTTGTTAACTACATGTCTTGTGACGTTCCACCTCCTGACTTTACTGGATATGCTAAGAAGAAGTTTCTGCGAGACGTTCAACGCTATTATTGGGATGAACCTTACCTGTATAGGAGGTGTTTTGACGATCTATTCTGAAGATGTATTCCTGAGAGCGAGGTGCAAGGCATTCTCTATTATTGTCATGTTTCAGATTATGCAGGCCATTTTGCATGTTTCAAGACTACTACTAAGGTCCTCCAAACTGGTTTTTTTTAGAGTCCTACTCTATTCTGAGATGCATATGAGTTTGTTTTGAAGTGTGACCTTTGTTAGAGAAAAGGAAGCATCAACAAGCGAAATGAGATGCCTCAGATGTTGAGGTGTTTGATGTGTGGGGAATCAACTTCGTGGGAACCTTCCCGTCATCATATGGTAATGAATACCTCCTGGTTGCTATAGATTATGTGTCTAAGTGGGTTGAGGTCATTGCAAGTCCAACCAATGATGCTAAGGTGGTGCTTAAGATGTTTAAGAAGATCATCTTCCCTCATTTTGGAATACGAATAGTTGTGATTAGTGATGGAGGGAAGCACTTTATGAACAAAGTTTTTGAGAACTTGTTGAAAAAACATGGAGTGAAACAAAAAATTGCCACCATGCACTAAATACCCAAACTTTTATGGATGCAGATGAGAAAATATCATATTGGGTTCCTTTGCTCACAGGTAAGTGGTCAAGTTGAGATCTCTAACCGAGAGATAAAGGGGATCCTAGATAAAGGGGATCTCTAACCAGGCAAGTCAAGAAATGCCTATGCTCTATGGGCATATAGAAATGCCTACATAACTCCCATTGGGACTACACCATTCAAATCATATATGGGAAGTCCTGTCACCTACATGTTGAACTCGAATATAAAGCAATGTCGGCCACTAAGCTAATGAATTTCGATGTCAAAACCATAGCAGAGAAGCGTTTGATCCAGCTCAATGAATTGGACGAGATTCGTTTGGATGCTTATGAGAGTTCCAGAATCTACAAAGAAAGTAGCAAAGCTCTTCATGACAAGAAGATCATCCTGAAAATTTTTGCAGAGAACGATAAGGTACTTCTATTTAACTCATGGTTGAAACTTTTTCTAGGAAAAATTCGATCTCGATGGTCCGGTCCATTCACCATTAAAGAAGTGAAACAACATGGAGCGGTCACTCTCTGGAATCCCAATGGAGAACCATTAACAGTTAATGGTCAGAGGCTGAAACCGTATCTTGCAGATGCACAACCAAAAGAAGGTGTTCAAATGCCTCTTTTTGAACTTGACCAGGCCTAATGCCTCACTACGGTCAAGCTAATGTCCTAAAACAAGCGCTTGGTGGGAGGCAACCCACTATGTACCTATATTTCTTATTTTGATTTTCATTTTTTGGTTGTTTGATTCCGAATGATCAGTCCGACTGTCAGACTAATCGTCTTTAGTAGGCTTTACCTGTGTGTTCGTGTGAAACAGAAAAAAGAACCTGACAGGCAACAGACCGATCGATCCTATGATGGATCGGTCGATCCAATACCCTTAGCCACCAGCATTCACGGTTCGATCGATCCCACGACCAACCAATCGATCCGATCTCCCAGACCACTTTTGGTGACATCGTTCGGTGGATCCCAACTAGACCGATCGTTCCAACTCGCCGGACCACTTCAATGAAGCCAATCAATCGATCCCACGATCGGATCGATCGATCCCTCGCGCCGACGTCAAACAAGCAAACAGATCGGTTGATCTACTCGTGGAACGATGGACCCCAGAGTTAGTTTCAATTCGATTTCACTTAAATCGGACCGACATCAGACTGGTCTCCCTCAAAACCCTTGGGATTTCTTCTTCTTCTTTGCTCGACCAATCTCGCCCCTCTCTCTTAATCACTCACCATTCTTATCTTCTTTCATTGATATCTCTCTCGTTTCTAAACGAATTTTGGCGTTTCTTTGCCCAAACCCACACGATTTCTTGTGTTCTTCCTGTTTCTAGTGTCAATTTCGTTGATCCACCAAGGTAAGACTTCGATTTCTCTTCAAATTGGTCCGATTTTAAGTGTCAAAGGAGGTCATGAAGAACATTGCTATTATTTCGAATTCCTTGCTCTTTTTCACCGATTTCGTGTTGATTTCTTGCTTAGAATAATATATGGCACTCCCTTTGTTTATTTAATTGCTACATTATACACATGTTAAGAACTTAGAAGTTTGCTAGAACTCTAATCCAAAATTGGGCATTGATTTTTACATGAATTTGTTTTAGAACGGCTTGCTTTACTTCGTTAGGATGTTGATAGGCATTGAAATCGGTTATGAATTTGATTGCGCTATGTGATGTGCATTGGGTGTAAGACATTTTGCATTATTTTGAGGTTTAAAGTTTGATATCAACACATTGGTCCAAATTGTTGTTGATTTTCATCCTTTTAAAACTTTAATTTATTTCACTCACATGATTGGCTTCTTTGTCTTTGACGTTCTTTTTTATTTAGGCAATGGGGAGACAAAAGCTCCGCAAAAAGACAAAGAACCAGTTGTGACTGAAGCTGCTCCTAATATGAGAGTTTGGACAACCAATGACACAAAGCACTTCGAAGTCATAAAGAAGTCAGGAGACGTTAGACGATTTGGGTCTTTTAGACAATGCCACCTCTGTTTTCGAGGTGATGGGGATTCGACAATTGAGGCATCTTTGCCACCACACGTTTCCAAAGTATGTCAGAGAGTTTCTTGCCACTTGCCGCCTTACCAACAAGAATCATGACGATCCTAATGCAAGCACAGGATGATTCTCTTTCCTCCTCGACAAGAAGCATTTCTCATACTCTCTAAATGAGATTTGCGAGATATATGGTTTGGCCAAGAGAGATGAATGTTATCTCGAGAAGGTTTGCGAAGCAGTTGCCACTATGTTTTGGAATTTGATTGGGAAAGGCACTTACATGTTGCGTTCAACAAAGATCACTCAGATCATAAATCTGGTTCTGCGTATTGTGGCTAAGATCCTCAACAATACCTTCTTTTTCAAGTTTGAGGCGGGTGCGGTGCACAATAAGGAGCTGATTACCCTATGGTATGTTGTTAGGCTCTTGATACCTGAGTTTCAGGACTACGACGGACCTACGGCCAACCTTTCGGCGGTCTTGTGCGATAACTTGGTGCAGGTAAAGAGAAACCCACCGAAGACGAATCAACTTTGCCTTGGTTCACTTCTCACACCTATCCTCCTTCGCACCGAGCTCGATTTATCCAAGTCTGAGATGATCACAACTATTGTGACGGTAGACAAGAAGTATCTCGAGCATTGCCATATCTTTAAGCAGAACAAACTTTATCAATTCCAGGATGAAGAGAGATTCCTTCATTTTTGCAGGCTACCCAAACCGAGCATCACTTCTCCTTTTTCTTGAGAGAACTTAGAATTCTTCCCTGGTAATGAGTTTCTTATCCCTGATCCTTCAGAGAGCGGCGGGGGACCATCTCGTCGTCGAGGCAATCCTAGACCATAGCAGGTTCCTGTACCTGAGGCTGACCATGATATGCCTACACCGCACGTCGCTACAGAGGGTGATGATGATAGTTTCGCAGATGAGCAGCATCATTCTAATATGCCTCAGCCATAGCTGCTTCTCCCGCCTATCCCAAACTGCTACCACCTACCACGTGTGCCTCTACCATAGGATATCCCAGGACGCCTAGAGTGGATCGTCAAGTCGCAGAAGATCATTAACAGGATGATGCGTCGTATGTGGACCCCTTTGATGAACATTAGACCTGACGCTTGTGCTTCAGGTTCAGGGAGACAGGGCAAAAGTGGTTCTGAGGATGGTGGCAGCCCATTGGATAGAGAGATTAGGACCAAGCGTGCTGTGGATGTTGCTGGACCCAACAGAGCCTCACCATCACATTCACCAGGGTACTCTGCTGACACTCGCCTAGGAGCAGGAGACATCATCCCGGACAGAGCCAGAGCCAGAGCGCGAGCGCAAGTCCTCCTCACCACCGCTGAGTGCTAGTAATATCTCCTAGTCACCCATATTGTCCTTTGTTTTATTTTCTTCTTTTTCGTTTTCTATTATTTGTATATGTGGCCTTCCCTTTGGATTTATTTTCACACCGAGATGGTGTGAAGCAAGTCAGGGGGAGGATGTCACTCATCTACTGATGTTATCTTCCAGATGTTTTTCTTATGTCTTTCTTTGAGTCAGTTTTATCGAGTCAAAACCTTGTTTGAGAACTATGACCTTTTCTTAGGGAATTACACCTTGCTTTGTTTCATTGCTCTATGATTGATTCTACATTGTTTGATGGATGACCTGGAAATGTTAGAAAATTCATGCCTCGATCACTATACGGTAATCCCTATCACTTAGAAAGTTGGATGATTTGAGCTTAACCCTTCCTATTGGAACTTAAACCGGACTTATTATATCTCACTTAGCGGCTTGATAATCATGTAATGGATTATATATATTCAGAGTTTTTTTGCATCATCTATATCACTCTCTGTAAAATTTGAATAGCTAGACTCACCTTTAGTCTAGTACCTCACCTTGTCCTTACCCATGTTTCAAACTCCATGCATCTTTATGTCATCATCATTATGTGCAACCATGTGCAAAAATTACGAAGTATACAGACCGACATAGATTTTCTTTCGTAAGGATTATGTTGTGTAGTTTGTAAGGATGAAATTGTGAGATGATTTAGTAATTCTGATTGATGGGGATGTCTATGGGAATGAACTGAGAATGTATGATTAAGTTACCTTCTGATGTAGCTTATGTAAGATAAGAAACGGTTCCACTCTCCTGCTAAAAAAACGAATTCAAAGAAATAAAGCTAGAAAAAGGGAAGGAAAGGAAACAAAAAAGTCGAATTGCTATGTTTAGTTTTCAAAATCATCAGGGGAACTTACAATTTAATGAGGATTTGAGTTGGTTTGGTAATCTAGGCGAAAGGGAAGCTGTGTACTTCTCAATTGGTCTGTGTCTCAATGTGATTTTGCATAATGACTTGCATCCGTTCGCATTTGCAAGAAACCCAAAACGTTTGAGCCACCATAAACTAGCCATAACACCTAGACCATAACGTGTTTGATGTCCCCATTGTGAGAGTGCATGCATTGCTTTAATGAATGTTAAAAGGTTGAGTTCATAGATGCTGAAAGTTTTTTGTGATTCTGGGGTTTAGTATAGTTGCTACAAGTATGACGAAGTACAGCGGAGTACAATTGATTACAGGCAATTGATTTAAGGCATGATCCCAAAAGAATGTGTGAGTTTTCATGTTTTCAAACTTCTTCCTTCGATAAAAACTTTTGCTTTACTTGAGCACAAGCAAAGGTCTAAGTCGGGGAGAGTTGATATATCGTGTTTTTATCATCTTTCGTCTCAGGTTTTAGCGTCGATTCTGAGTCCGTTATGTCTTTTTAGCGTCTTTTAGCGTATTTTTGGTCGACTATTGAGTTTTCTGCAGATTATGGGACGTTATGTGGGAATAAGAAGTTTTGTAGTTGTTTTTTAGTCGCTAAAATAGCGACTATTTAGCGACTGTAGTTTACCGATTGAAATGTAGTCGTAAATTTGTCGTATAATAGCGACTATTATAGCTACTACGCTCATTGGTCGTAAAAGAGCGACTAAGTTACGACTATAATTTAATTTAATATTTTAAAATGTATGAGGAAAAACTAAAATATAAAATTTGAGAAATATAACTAAATCACCTGTAAAAATAATTATATGATATTGAGAACGTCTATTCAAAATCATTCACCAATAAAAAAACCTAACAAAGTTACAATTAATTATTAATTTTGATATATATATCTTGCTTTATTTCTATTTGAACAAAATATATTTATTTTTAATCATATTTGACTATTTTTTAAAATCGACATAAAAATTAATCAGTGATGTTATTTTGAATTTTTTTTGCTCAGTGTCTTTTGGATGGTAGCCATTTTTTGAAAAGTATAAGAAAAACTAATCAAAATAAGAGGAAAATTTAATTATCATAAAAATATATAAATAATTTTTTTAACTTCAACCTATTACAAAAACTAGAAACGGATGAGACATTTTTCTTAGAAAAACAAATTTTATTTTTAGAGAAGATTTTCGAGAATGATGGAATGTTTGAGTGAAGTGAATGAGTAAAAGTGAGTGTATATATCGATTAAATTTATTGTTCATTAGTCGTTATTTTACGTCTGATTAACGACTCGACGAAATAGTCGCATATTAGTCGCCAATATGGTGACTATTATGCGACTACAATTTCCGGTCGGCATATTAGTCGTAACTTTAGTCGTAAAAAAGCGACCCGGCAGAATAGTCGTTTTTAGTCGCTAAAATAGGGACTATTTAGAGACTGTAGTTTACCGACTGAAATGTAGTCGTAAATTTGTTGTAAAATAGCGACTATTATAGCTACTACGCTCATTGGTCGTAAAAGAGCGAATAAATTTTATTAGTCACAAAATAGTCGGAAAACAGTGGCTAATTAGTCGCAAATTTTAGCGACTAATTGTTTAGACGCCATTTGTAGTCGGTAAAATGTTTTTTTCTTGTAGTGACCAGGATTGATCGATCAAAACCCCCGGATGAAGAAAGGCAGAAGGGACTGATCGATCCACTTCAGAACCGATCGATCGGATCCCCCGAATGAAGAAAGACATAAGGGACCAATCGATCCACATCAGGACCTATCGATCGGATCCCTGGGATAGCACTAGAGGAAGAGATTGACCGATCCAAAGGAAGATTGACCGATCCGATTGTGCGACTGATTACACTTATCTTATATTGTTTTTTTTTTTTTGCAAGAGGGTATAAAAACCCTAAGACCTATGTTTTATTTTTTTTAACCTTTTTCTATTTTTTTTTGGAGAGACTTCTACATTGTAAGCTACTCCTTGGGGATTTGAGATTCATCTTATTCTATTGAAATTCCATTATGTCTTCTTCTTTGATTTGTGTTGTTTCTATGGTTATGTATGGGTAGTCTCTTAATTTGGTTTTAGGGTTCTAAGTAGGAGATTCAATGGTTTGATGATTTGATTGCCTTTATGAAACTCTAACTCTTTATGTTCTTCAATGCATATGTTTTAATGCTAGAATCGGATTGATCACCCTGTTTTAGATCCTAGGTTTTTCTATACATGAAAGTTTTGGATAGATTGCCTGAATTGATGTGAATTGATCAATATGCTCTTAGCCAACGACAGTTGATGTTACGAAGTATTGTGAACTTGATTGATTATGCAAATTTGACTAGGAGAGCTCAAACGATAGTTTGTAAAATTGATTAGTCAAGTTTAGAGATTAATGTCTTGAAAGAGAATTAGTCTAATTAAGTGTCATGTTTGAGAACAGTTTTATTTATTGAGTTTCTTGATTCATTTGTCGTGTTGATCATTATTTCTCTGAAATACCTTATGATCCATGGCCTTTAATCTTATAGTTTACATCGTTTATTTCTCTGCATTTTGATTTACAATTCTGAAAACCAAAACAACTTTTCTACGCTTTAGCTATTTACGAATCTCGCAAATCTATAGAGTAACATTGGTCCTTGTGGATCGACCCCAAAGATACTACTACGCACTTCACTGTGCCCTTGCGGTTTAAGTATTTCGGGTTAATTACTCATGCAATCAATAGTTCTTCGGGGGATGAGATTTCAGAGACCATTACCAGAGAGTTTGTACCGTCAGCCCCAGCAGTTGAGGCTTTGGCCATGTTGGAGGCTCTAACAGCGCTTAAGGAGCAGTGATTTGATGGTATTCTTCTATATTCGTACTCCCTTACTCTGGTTCAGCTTCTCAACTCCGGCAATTCACATAATGACATCTTCGAAATTTTTAAGGACATAAGAGAGCTTATTCCCTCCTTTTCTTCTTTTGCAGTTTTGTTTATTTCACGTTCTAATAATTCTGATGCGGACTTTCTAGTCAAGTCGGTTTTGTATCGATTCGTTTGATTTCATGATGGAACAAAAGTGAAGTGACCAAAAAAAAAGAAGAATTGTTTCATGAGCAATTAAAACATTATCCGAGATAACTCTCCCAGGAATGAAAGCGGCTTGCTCCGGAGAAATAAGACTGGCAAGATTATTCTTTAGGCGGCCTACAAGAATCTTCCAGATGATCTTGTACCTGACATTACAAAGATTTATAGGTCTAAAATTAGACATATGCCAAGCACTCCCAGATATCGTTTGAAATAACTGAATTATTTAAAGATTTAATATAAAAGGGTGTAATATATTATATATAAAATTTTGAATCCCAAAATTATATGGTAGATAATTATTTAAAGATTTTATACAATAAAACTATATAATGAAAAAGAGAGTAGGAGGTGAAAGAAGTTTTTTTTTTCAGAGCCTTAAATTCAATATTATACTCTAGATAATTATTTAAAGATTTTATATAATAAAATTAGATAGTGAAAAAGAGAGAATAGGAGGTGAAAGAAGTTTTATTTGCATATATAAATAGTTAAATGCCTTGTTTTTTGTAATATATATTTTGAAGTAGTACATATACAAAATATTATGTTTAAAAATATATGTTTTATGATTTTTTGTAATATACAAACATATTACAAAAAGAGAGTAGAAGGTGAAAGAACTTGTTTTATATTTTGAAATTTTTGTTTCCAAATATTAAAAAAAAAAAAAGAAAAGAAAAGAAAATGACATATGCATATCGAGGACACATGTCAAATTTTCAGAGCAAGAACCTTACTTTATTACATAAGATATCTATATATAAATTTAATGTTTTCCGATATTCGAATGAGTAACATGGCTTATTGGTTACATGGTTCATTATTTCGCATAACCCCCTGGTTTCAAATCCTAATGGACATGAATAAATCATATTAATTTTTCCTTTCTCAAGGTCTTTCTGTGTCATGTCATGATATTACGCATGATGCCAAATTATGGTACATTGTTTTTTTTTGCTTACAATTTTGCATAGTCAAAATGGCGACGTTTCGGAAGTGGTTTGTAATTAGAGACTTAAACGTGACGTTTTGAAAGTGGTGCGTGAAAGAATATGCGGATTAGAGAATAGAGAGGGAGATTACAAAGATTTAGGAACAAGAATCCTGAGAATCCATGGAGAATTGAGAGTGATATAAGGAAATCGATTTTCATTAGAGAATAGAGAATTGTTTTGTTAATGAATGATTACATATGTGTGGCTTATATAGAGTAGCTATAGCTTTACAAGGGTCTCCTAGAGAGAGGAAGGTCGTGGATGCACAGCCAACAAGGGAGAGGGTGTAGTGGAAGACACCATGAAAGTGGGAGACACCATGAAATGGAGACACCATGTGGAGACACCATGAAGTGGAGGACACCATGAGAGTGGGAGACACCATCTTGTGGACCACACCATGTGGTCCAACGAATCTCCTCACAAACTTGCGCTCCACTTTCTTCTTCTTCTCCACGGATGGGCCTTGTAAGGCTTGCACTCCACTCTCTTCTTCTTCTCTTTGGATGGGCCTTGTAAGGCTTGCACTCCACTCTCTTCTTCTTCTCTTTGGATGGGCCTTGTAAGGCTTTGCTAAACTTGATAAGGCCTCACTCTTATGTATTCATTCTTCTCAATCTCTAACTTGGCCTCGTAAGGAATTGTACGGACGTACGGACGTCCATACGGATGGCACTTCTTATTTGCTTGATCAATACTCCCCCTCAAGTTTAGCCGCAAGGAAGTGAAGACTAAACTTGGATTGCCAATGACACATTACCTCATTAAAAACCTTGATATAGAAAACCCAATGGGACAAAACCATACCAAGGGAAAAAGAGTATAACGGCCAAGGGCGAGGGAACTTGATCAAGGTTGTGTAAGATTAACAAGCCCAAGTTTGCTATGAATGTTTTGGCAAACCTTGAGACTTGCTGCTTTGATGAAGACATCCGCCACCTGATCCTCACTCTTTGTGTAGCATGGAAGTATTACTCCTTCAATATTCTCTCGGACCTTGTGACAATCGATCTCTATGTGCTTAGTCCTCTCATGAAAAACGGAGTTTGTTGCTATGTGGATGGCTGCTTGGTTGTCACAATGTAAGGTGATGGGAGATGTAGACTCAATGCCGAGGTCCTTGAGGAGAGCCTTGAGCCAAGTCAACTCGTTGGTAATGTGCCTCATTGCTCGGTATTCCGCTTCCACACTTGAACATGAGACCACCTTTTGCTTCTTTGTCTTCCAAGTGACAAGGTTGCCTCCAATGAACGTACAATAACCGGTTGTGGACCTCCTATCTCCTCTATCTCCAGCCTAATCCGCATCACAATAACCCACTATCTCCGAGCTTTCATTCTTTACCATCCAAATGGCTTGACCCGGACTACCTTTGAGATACCTTAGAATCCTTTCCACCATGCTCCAATGATACACTGTGGGAGTTTGCATGTGTTGACTCACCTGGTTNCTCTTTGGATGGGCCTTGTAAGGCTTTGCTAAACTTGATAAGGCCTCACTCTTATGTATTCATTCTTCTCAATCTCTAACTTGGCCTCGTAAGGAATTGTACGGACGTACGGACGTCCATACGGATGGCACTTCTTATTTGCTTGATCAATACTCCCCCTCAAGTTTAGCCGCAAGGAAGTGAAGACTAAACTTGGATTGCCAATGACACATTACCTCATTAAAAACCTTGATATAGAAAACCCAATGGGACAAAACCATACCAAGGGAAAAAGAGTATATCGGCCAAGGGCGAGGGTACTTGATCAAGGTTGTGTAAGATTAACAAGCCCAAGTTTGCTATGAATGTTTTGGCAAACCTTGAGACTTGCTGCTTTGATGAAGACATCCGCCACCTGATCCTCACTCTTTGTGTAGCATGGAAGTATTACTCCTTCAATATTCTCTCGGACCTTGTGACAATCGATCTCTATGTGCTTAGTCCTCTCATGAAAAACGGAGTTTGTTGCTATGTGGATGGCTGCTTGGTTGTCACAATGTAAGGTGATGGGAGATGTAGACTCAATGCCGAGGTCCTTGAGGAGAGCCTTGAGCCAAGTCAACTCGTTGGTAATGTGCCTCATTGCTCGGTATTCCGCTTCCTCACTTGAACATGAGACCACCTTTTGCTTCTTTGTCTTCCAAGTGACAAGGTTGCCTCCAATGAACGTACAATAACCGGTTGTGGACCTCCTATCTCCTCTATCTCCAGCCTAATCCGCATCACAATAACCCACTATCTCCGAGCTTTCATTCTTTACCATCCAAATGGCTTGACCCGGACTACCTTTGAGATACCTTAGAATCTTTTCCACCATGCTCCAATGATACACTGTGGGAGTTTGCATGTGTTGACTCACCTGGTTTATTTCAAAAGAGATATCAGGCCGTGTAATTGTGAGATAGATCAACTTACCCACTAGTCTTCGGTATTGAGGTGCATCCGCAAATGGTTAATCTTTTTTTTCTCTCTTTCGGTTTATCTTGTAGCCATCTTCAAGAGGGGTTTTGGCCGGCTTTGATCCAAGCTTCCCTGTCTCTTTCAACAAATCAAGGGTGTACTTCCTTTGTGAAAGAAAGAGGCCTTCCGGAGAACTACACACTTCAATCCCTAGGTAGTACTTTAGAGCACCAAGATCTTTAATATCAAATGATGTTTTTAGGAAAGCTTTGGTAGATGCTATACCTTCCGTGTTGTCTCCGGAGATGATTAAGTCATCAACGTAAATGAGTACAACAACAATACCTTTAGGACCTTTGAGTGTGAACAACGTGTGATCGGCTTCGGAACGCGTGAAGCCACTTTCTTTAAGAGTTGAGCTAAGCTTTTGATACCAAGCTCTTGGGGACTGCTTAAGACCATAGATAACCTTCCTCAACCTTAGAACTTTACCGGGAGCTACCGTATCTTCAAGGCCGGGAGGTGGTGTCATGTACATTTCTTCTTCAAGCTCTCCTTGTAAGAAGGCTTTCTTCACGTCCATTTGCCAAAGTTCCCAAGTGAGATTGGTAGCTAAGGATAGCACCACTCTAACCGTATGAAGTTTGGCAACCTGAGCAAACGTATCTGTGTAGTCCTCCCCATAAGTTTGAGTAAATCTGCGAGCTACCAACCTTGCTTTGTATCTCTCAATGTCTCCATTGCTTAGGTATTTGATGGTAAACACCAACTTGGAGCTCACGGCTTTCTTCCCTTGAGGTAGATCACTCTCATCCCATGTGTGGTTCCGTTCCATAGCTACTACTTCATCTCCTACGGCATTCATCCACTCCTTTTTATCTTTTGCTTCTTCATAGGATTGGGGAATAAAGTGTGAGTTAACTTTCCCGAGGAATGCTTGATGATCAGATGGCAAGAGGGCAAGCAAACATGTTGCTTGGATTGGATGAGCTATTGCCTTATTATTGTAGTACACACTCGTATTTATCCATCTATCCGGATGCTTCCTCACTCTTGTACTCCTTCTAAGCCCTTGAGGCTCATTCACTACTTTCTTATTACCGGTGAATTTGTCATGAGAATTGTCATCATTTTCCCCATCGAACGGTAAACTCAAGTGTGGTCCATCCATAGCTTGGGAATGACCCGAATCCTCATCTTGTTGACTAGATACATTGCTTGGATTAAGACCTTGTTCATCTTGATGTCCCAGATCTACTTCCTCATTCAGGCTCATCTCTTGGACGGATTGGTTCATTCCTTTGTCCTTGTCTTCACCACTGTTTGTTTTATCTAGTGGTGTATTCCCAACTTCCTTTGATCTATCCGTATCATTTCCAAGGTGATCAAGAAGGAACCTTAGGCTTGCGGAACGATCGGATGGAGAGCTAGAGAGATCCTTTAGCTTTTCCCAATCTTTTATACCTTAATACCCACGTTCTTCTATGAACTTTACATCTCTTGACACCATCATCCGGTTAGTGGAAGGATCATAGCACTTGTAGCCTTTTTGAGTGGTCGAGTACCCAAGAAATATACATTTAGTGCTCTTGGCATCTAGCTTAGTTGGTTGTTCCGCTGGCACTAAGAAAAAACAAACACACCCAAACACGCGTAAGTGATCGATAGAGGGTTTTATTTGATTTAAAACTTCAAAGGGAGAGAGATCTTTAAGAATCCGAGTAGGTATCCGGTTGATGAGATAGCATGCCGCCATGACCGCATCTCCCCAAAAACGGCTTGGCACGTTGGTGTGGAATATCATTGACCTAGCCACTTCCATTAGATGTCGGTTTTTCCTCTCCGCCACTCCATTTTGTTGTGGTGTGTATGGACAGCTTGTTTGGTGAATAATCCCATGCTTAGCTAGGTGTTCTTTGAATCTATGGCTTGTGTATTCTCCTCCATTATCTGACCTAAGTACCTTAATATTCACCTTAAATTGATTAGTGACATAGTTTTGGAAATTTATAAATGCATCATACACACGATCCTTAGAAGGCAACAAGGTGATCCAAGTATATTTTGATTTTTCATCAATGAATGTCACAAAATACTTGTTGTTATCTTTAGATACGCATGGAGATGTCCAAACATCCGAATGAACTAAGTCAAAACAATTTTCATAAATAGTACATGATTTTGGAAAGACAATCTTGCAATGTTTACCAAGAATACAAGCCTCACAACTACTATGATCGAAAGAAATATTAGGCATCATTAATTCAAGAGCACGGGAATGAGGATGACCTAATCTAGCATGTCATATTGCATTCAAACAAACCACACTACTAGAGTTTAAAGCGACAGAATTAAAAGCATTAGGAGTAGAGTTCTCAAGAACATAAAGATCATCTTTGGTGCCTCCTCCTCCAAGTATCTTTCCGGTCTTAATATCCTGAAAATGAACATCATTAGGACCAAAGATAGCATAGCAATTCAAGTCATTAGTCGCCTTCTTAACCGATAGCAAGTTAGAGGTAAACTTAGGCATATAAAAGGCTTTCGAATCCTTATCAAACAATCTCAAATTCCCTACTCCCTTAACCGATACCTTATCACCATTGGCTATGATTACATTTCCTAAAGCCGGTTCTATATTCCCTAAGAGATTCGGATTGCTAATTATATGGTGTGAAGCACCCGAATCTACAACTAGAGAAGTAGAAGGAATAGCAAGTTTATGGGATAGTAGTGAGATATCGGACTCCTTTAGTGAGACAATGGACCTAATGAGAGCTTCAAGATCAGACTTCCTCACCACTTCTCCAAGAGAGGAAGAGGCTGCCATCGCTTGTCCTTGGCCTTGATCTTCCTTGGAGTCCGTTGAGAGGTGGGCTCTTGGATTTTCCTTGAACTTATTAGGCTTGAGATGTGGATTTTGTATCCATCATTTGTCTTTGATATGACCTTTTTTCTTGCAATAATCACACCACCAAGCCTTCCTCTCTTCTTGCTTGTAGAAGCCTTTGTTAGCAAGAAGAAGTTCTCCTTTTCCACTAAACAATCCGAGAGACCCTTGCTCTCTTTGGACTTGAGAACACACCTCATCAAGACTTGGGAGTCTATCCGCACGAAGGATATGCTTGATGAGATCATTGTACGACGGATGTAAGGTCAATAGAAGACCAAAGACCTTGTCTTGCTCACGCCTCTCTTTGAGAACCGCCGCGTCCATGGTGCTTGGCCTCAACATCTCAAGTTCTGCCCAAAGTGACCGAAATCTCCCAAGGTGCTTAGTGAACTCCATGTCATCTTTCTTGAGAGAGTTGATGGCTCTTTTGACTTCAAAAACTAGGCTAAGGTTGGAGGCATTCCCGTAGACATGTTTGAGAGTTCCCCACAACTCCTTTGCCGTTTCACAATACGAGTAAGCTTCAAGAATGGAGGTTTCAAGGGATCCTTGGATGATGGCAAGCACGGTCTGATCTTCTTGAAACCATTTAGCCTCTTCAGCCATGATTTCTTCAGCCCTTTCCTCATCTCCAATGGCAACCTCCTTGATTTCAAGCGACTTCTCCACATGCTTCCACAAGCCTCGGCCACAAAGTGCTGTCTTCGTGGTCCTAGACCAAAGGAGATAGTTCTCTCCTTTAAGAGTAACCGGGATCATCAATGGCTTGTTGTTTTCTATTTGCACTGATCTTGACACAAAAACAAGTAGAACAAACGAGAGAATCGGAGAGAACAAGAGAATGAACGAACGAACAAGAGAAGAATAAAGCGAATGAAGATTGAATGGATATTAAGTGACCCAAGAATGCTCTGATACCATGAAATAATATGCGGATTAGAGAATAGAGAGTGAGATTAGAAAGATTTAGGAACAAGAATCATGAGAATCCATGGAGAATTGAGAGAGATATAAGGAAATCTATTTTCATTAGAGAATAGAGAATTGTCTTGTTAATGAATGATTACATATGTGTGGCTTATATAGAGTAGCTATAGCTTTACAAGGGTCTCCTAGAGAGTGGAAGGTCATGGATGCACAGCCAACAAGGGAGAGGGTGTAGTGGAAGACACCATGAAAGTGGGAGACACCATGTGGAGACACACTGAAGTGGAGACACCATGAAGTGGAGACACCATGAAGTGGAGACACCATGTGGAGACACCATGTGGAGACACCATGAAGTGGAGGACACCATGAGAGTGGGAGACACCATCTTGTGGACCACACCATGTGGTCCAACGAATCTCCTCACAAACTTGCGCTCCACTTTCTTCTTCTTCTCCACGGATGGGCCTTGTAAGGCTTGCACTCCACTCTCTTCTTCTTCTCTTTGGATGGGCCTTGTAAGGCTTGCACTCCACTCTCTTCTTCTTCTCTTTGGATGGGCCTTGTAAGGCTTTGCTAAACTTGATAAGGCCTCACTCTTATGTATTCATTCTTCTCAATCTCTAACTTGGCCTCGTAAGGAACCGTACGGACGTCCATACGGATGGTACTTCTTATTTGCTTGATCAATAGTGCGTAACACTTCAGTTCCCTTCATAATTATGTTGTTTCGGAAGTGGTGCCTATCATAATTCTTTGGTTTCTTTTATAACTGTTTATCCCTCTTCATAACTCTTTTATTTCCTTCATTACTCTTCGGTGACGTTGGATTTATTAACTAGTTGTCATCTCAGTTTTCTTTCAAAAATTTCCTTTGCAACAATGAAACACTTTGTAGTTAGCGAGTCATCCAATTCTCCCAAAAGGAAGAGATAATCTTCTCCCACAAAAATCTTAGATCTTCCTTATACAAAAATTCTCACCACCATTTTCTTGTTCGTGTCTCAAAATCTCTTTGTGATATGTTAATGGTGGCAACGAGTATTATCGGGGTATATTTCAGGATATTGTTTTCATGAGGTCGGTTGATTGTTTTCTCATGGGTACTACCTGGAACTACGCTCATCAACTAGATGGGTTCAGGGTAGTTTTTTTTTAAAACAATAATGCTCCTGCCATTTTCATTAGAGGTTTAGCGATGTTCTTTCTAGAAGGAGATTTGGATCAAGGGTTCTCAACTATTAGAGATGTTTCCCTAAGGAGATATGATGTGGCTATGTATAGTTATGCCATCCCTTGCTGGAATATC
Source organism: Crucihimalaya himalaica (assembly GCA_004349715.1). NCBI lineage: Eukaryota > Viridiplantae > Streptophyta > Magnoliopsida > Brassicales > Brassicaceae > Crucihimalaya > Crucihimalaya himalaica. The sequence continues at coordinate 294,098 of SMJT01000140.1, forward strand.
TCTCCTGGAGACCATTTTGACAGAGAGCTTATCTGTCCAAGCATAGATTTTGTTCGAGTAATAAGAAGGGAACTTCAGCATACAGCCCTTCCAACAACGTGGAATTACGAATTTCATCGACTGTATCTGGAGAGAAAGTCTCAATTTGATAGGCATAAACTCTACAATTGTAAGTGTGCACCACTAGATCATTGGGAGCGAAATTTGGATGAGAAATTCAAGGGCGGTGAAGGAGGAAGCATATGTGATCATCCAAGTTTTTTGGTTTTGCAGAGGGTTTCACAGGAAAGTTCCCCATTGGCCTCAGTGAAGACCAAACTTTTAATGAGTCATTATTCCGTACTTGAATTAACAAGTTGTTTATTTTTTTCATTTTAATTCATTTTACGTTGCTGATAATTTGTTGTGTGTGATTTGATATCCGATTTTAATGACATGGCATTGTATATGTCTTGATATTTTGTTATATATTAATTTATGTCTTATGCACTTGTTTGTATGAAATTACCAATGTAACTTACAAACATATCCTGATATATTTAGATATAGTGTTGGTACAAATAAATTTATCGCTCTAAATGGTTATGATACATTATTAGAGAACTTAGTAACTGGGACAGAAAACATTAGAACGTAGAGTTATTCATTTAAGTGAAATAAAAATACAAATACTTAACACATGTCATGAATAGCAGCCGAGTAAGTAAAGGTAAAGTAGTGGATACATATTTCTAACTCTGTGAAGTGGAGTAGACGACACAATGGTAATTATGTAAAATGCCAAGTACTGTTGAAGATGTTAACACCCCCCCCCGGGTGTCCCCATGTTTTTTATCTGCCTTTTAACTGCATATGATATCTCTAATGTTTTTAACTTTTTTTAATACGAGTCTATTACAAGTAAGCCTTGATCTAGCGCACCACAACAGATAAAGAACATACCAAAAGCAAATCAATCATATATAATATGAATGGCAGCCCTCCAAAGCATATCGATTGCATCTTGAGAAGGGCCTACCTGGACTAATTGGCGCACAGATTCAACATACATGGCAGTATGTTCTCCTTTGTCAAGCACGCCATTGAAAAAGAGCGGTAGATGGATCCTTCGTTTACAAGTTGGCCTATAAAAATATATTAATCAAGATCTACCTCACGCAACACATCATCGGAGTATACAACATCTTTCAAAATCCTATCGCCAACAATGAACGACCAAGTTTACGGAACCCATGATGGCTAAAACGCCTGGTATTCAAGAGGTATATCATGATGTATCTCATTCTTGGTATTCAAACAATTGGGAGGTTTTGCATAAGTTGAGGATGGAGGAGTTATCTAGCTTATTTTTGCTGTGTGTTCCTTGTTATGTATATGCATTGTCCTAACTTCATTAATTGTGTTTAGTAGGTAGTGCACAGTGCGAGGCATTATATATGACTTTATGATGTATGGTTTGGTTGATTGTTAGACATATCCAGGGTCTATGTTTAACGTGTAGGTTATACGTGCATTTGTGGCACATATCCTCTGTTTGGATATTAGTTTAAACGTGTAGCTAATATGTGTCTTATCAGACGACCTATTTTTTTTTGTTTTTTCTAATGTGCCATGTCAAAGGTCTTTCTGTGCCATGTCATGCAATTACGGTTTGTAGTTGTTTTTGCATACATTTATTAATAGTAAACCTGGGAACATTGAGTTATTAAATTATGAAATAGTTACACAAACTCAAATAGAGTCATACATACTATGTTGAACACCTTTTATTAGCGCATTAGAAATACAAAGCATTAGCACATGCTAGCAATTTTTGAAGCATAAGTGTAGGTAAAACATTGCGGACATATGTTTATTGTAGTGTAGTGGACTAAACGACATAAACACATTTGGTCAAGAGTAAAATGATGGTCTGTAAAGACAAGAGCACCTCGTGTACCCATATCTCTTATTTGCGCATGTACTGTATTTGCGATTTCCAATGAAATTGTAAAGTCTTAAATCTTGTTTAAAAAGGAGTTGGTGGCAAGAATACCACAGATTAGTGAACCACAACAAATCATGAACACACCAAAAACATACAAAGCATAAATGGAATGAAGAGCAGCTCCCACTCAGCATATCTAACGCTTCTTGAAAAGGTCATACTTGGACAAATTGGCGCACCGATTTAACATATTATGTTGTTGGATTCCTTTCTAACTAGCATCTAATCAAGAATGAGCGTTAGATTGATCCTTTGTTTACAAGATGGCAAACAGAATTATATTCATTGAGATCCACCTCACGCAACACTATGTCGGTGAAGACGATCTCCTTGAATTCTGGACCGGCGACAATGAATGGACCAAGGAAACAGAAGCCTTGACTCCCAACTCGGCTTATTATGTCGGTTAGAAGAGGTTTTAGAATGTATGACATTTTGGTTTACAGAATCTGTTGAAAGTACTCCTTATAAGAGGAAAAATTATGTTTTTTTAGATCTTGTGATGATTTTATTTTGGTATGTATAAATTGAGGTAGTGTAGCTCCCCAACCACCTCATTCATTAATAGGTGTAGTAGGTAGTGTTTAATGCGAGTTGGTAAGTTAGTATTTATTAGCGTTGACTTGTTTGTTTATTACATACTCCCTCTGTTTCATAATATATGTCATTTTAGAGGTTTGCACAAATATTAAGAAACTCTGTAATTTGTCTATAATAACCTTGCTAATCTAATTTATTTACAGTTTTATTCTAACTATTTATCATAATTATTTTATTTTATTATTCCATAAATGATACGATAGTCTCTTAGCATTCCTCACAATCTAATGCATAATTAACAACTTTTAATGAATTAAATATATATTGACTTGTTGACTAAAAAATATATTTGGAGGGAACCAAAATTTTGACGTTCATTTTAACAAACGAAGAACACAAGTAGTGGAGGCAAATAAAATATTCAAAACATTTGACGTTATTATATAACAACAGCATCGACTTGCAACATAATATCATCCATGGCTTTTTTTGATCTAAATCTTTCACCTTCAAATAATCAAATACATTCCTTTGATTTAAATACTATTCCAACAAGTAGTGATGACCATGAGTCTAACGTTGAAAATTTTGGAGATGAAGGTGACTCCATTCATACAATTCAAGAAAATATCGTCGAGAATGCCATTTTAATCGACGTGAACGTGAATCCAACAGAAGAGTATAATACTCAAATATTAGAACCAGATGTCGGTCAACTACATGAAGACAGTCAAGATCACGTAGCTGGAGATCAAGGTAAATTATCCTAATTTTTTTGTGGTGTAATTTTAACATTATTTTTGTTCTAATATATTTATTTTACTTAAATTTATCATAGTGATAATTTCATTCGACCCAAATCTAAGGTAATCTAATTATCTAAATAATTAAATCCACATAATTTTTCTTATAACGCATATATAATGAAGGATTATGAATTTTAAAGTGGATATAGCTATGCATGTAAGAATGTTTTATGTATCTCTTGATTTCTTTATTATTGTTGCATATACCATTTCGAGGAACGTGGTCAGGTTAATATTTTTTTGATGTATATGAATATATGATGTCTCAATAGAAAAATAATTTCTAATTAAAGCACTATTTTGGAACAGATTCAGAAGAAGATGAAAACGCTACAGGTGAAACGAGAAATAATTTATCTAATGGTCAAAGAAGGGCAGTTTACAATGCTTTATTGGAGAGGAGTATCAATGGAAAACTAAAGAAAACCACCACAAGAGAGGTATCCGATTTACTTTCGGTTCATATCCAAACAGTTCAAAGAATATGGAAACAAGCTAAAAATACTCCTGATGGTGTATTGGTTGATGTGTCACAAAAAAGGAAAAACAATAGTGGTCGCAAGAAAATTCCCATCAACTTGCAACAGATTATTGATGTTCCTTTGCATGGGAGGACAACTTTGAGAACAATGGGTGAAGCTCTTGGTGTGAGTTATTCATCGCTATATAGGTGTGTCAAAGATGGTCGTATACGACGTCATACCAATGCTTTGAAGCCACATTTAAAAGAAGAAAACAAGTTAGCAAGGTTACGATTTTGTCTATCTATGTTGGATCCTCACACTTTGGGTCATGAACCAAAATTTATTGATATGTACAATATTGTACATATTGATGAAAAATGGTTTTATATGACCAAAAAGTCCCAAAATTATTATCTACTTCCAACTGAAAATGATCCACTACGGACATGTCAGAGTAAGAACTTTATTGGGAAGGTGATGTTTTTAGTTGCAATGGCTCGCCCAAGATTTGATGATGAAGGAAATGAGTTATTTTCCGGAAAGATTGGGGTTTTTCCTTTTATCAGTATTGAGGCTGCACAAAGAAGGAGTAGAAATAGAGAAGCTGGGACTATGGAGATAAAACCGATTACATCGGTTAAGAGAGATGACATTAGAAGATGTTTGATTCAAGAAGTTATTCCTAAAATTCATGAAAGATGGCCCATTGAAGATGTAGGTAAAACTATCTTCATTCAACAAGATAACGCTAGGACGCATGTTGATCCAAGTGATGAAGAATTCCAAATAGCCGCTTCGCAAAATGGTTTTGACATTCGATTGATGTGTCAACCGCCAAATTCTCCGGATTTAAATATTCTTGATCTTGGATTTTTTAGTGCTATCCAAGCATTACAACATAAGGTGTGTCCGAGAAACTTTGACGAGCTTATTGAAGCGGTGAAAAAGTCATTTGAAGACTATCCAACAAAGAAGGTGAATTATATTTTCTTAACTTTGCAACTTTGCATGAGAGAAATTATGAGAGTTGGAGGGTCTAATGATTATAATCTCCCACACATGAGGAAAGAAGCGTTGGAACGAGAAGGACTTCTTCCATTGCAAATTGTTTGCAATTCTACGGTAGTTCAAAATATAATAAATCAGCTAGAAGCTTAGGATTTAGGAGTATTTTTTTTCTTATATTCTTAATAATTAGTGAATCATTTGTCGATGATTTTGTTATGAATAAGAATTATTCAACACAGTAAATTAAAGCATATAGAAATATAGATTCATACAAAGGGAGAAAGCAAAACTCACAAGCTAAAACAAATCATAAAATAGCTACGCTGGCAAAAACAAAAACAAGAAAATAATAATATGATCATATTTTATTCTTGTATCAAATTTTATTTCTCCATGAATAATTGGAAAGCAAACAATAGAAGAAAAATATTGTGATCATCAAACGTAAAAGCAATAAAAAACAAACCATAATTATTGTCTTCCAACAACACTGAACTTACCTTATAATCGGATATAAATTTAATAAAATTATGGAAGAAATATTTTAAGCAAATCCAATACCATTTGTCTCTCTTTTTCTGACTGAAAATCCTCTTCGTCTTCACTTACTTTGTTGAGATCAAAAAGATGAACCACTTTGACATTATTATCTTTAATCTCTTTGGCATGACTGTATTCTTCTTCTTCATCAACGATTTTGTTGAGATCAAAAGTATGCACCACTTTATCATTGACATCTTCAATCTCTTTATTATCACGTCCTTCTTCTTCTTCATAAATTTTGTTCAGATCAAAAGCATGCACGACTTTGAGATCATGATCATCCATTTTCTTTTCATTTATCAAAGTAGAGAATTGAAATAGTGCAGGTTTATAATAAATGAATTAGAATAATTAAAATAATGTTGGTTTTTAGAATATAAACCGTTGTTGTACGATTGTTGACTACATTGAAAAAAGCAAGATTAACTTATTTATAAAAAAATAAACTCTTCAGATATTGGCAAACAAATGGTTACTCCCTCTGTTTCATTTTAAATGTAGTTTAAGATTTTTTTTTTTGTTGCAAAATAAGTATTGTTCTCATTTCCCAAGATAAAAATTGCCACTATTTTATTTTTTTACCCTTATATTATCTAATTAATGTTAGTTAAAAGATTTGGTAAAAATTGAAATAAATGATGAAAAATGAGGTTATTAAGGGTATTTTATTTGATACCTTAATTAGTGTGCAAAATCCTTAAACTACATATAAAATGAAACAGAGGGAGTATTAAACAATTTCACATAAAATTAACTTAATTTAATATGAGGTTAGAATAGGTATTTTTTGACAAAAGTTACATTGAAAACTGTAAACGACTTATATTGTGAAACAAAAAATTAGTCCTAAACCGACCTATATTTTGAAACGGAGGGAGTAAATTCAAAAGACTATTTTACATAAGTATGAATATTGTTTGTTATATCTAGATATGAATGCTAATAGCAAAATATATATCGCTATGTTTTTGGGGAAGGTATAATTCAAACATAAAACCAAGTCTATTATAGTCGTACTCGTTTTTTATATAAGTTCCTTGGTGTCATAGGTAGTTTATCGGGAATATCAAATAGGGAGTTAAAAGATGTCAAGACGTTTAATATCATGACCAGATATGTCATGTTCGCATATAATCGAGGAGAAGTATTAAAACTAAAAATCAAGTCTTGTTTAGTTTTTTTAACATACGCTCCATGCATATGGGGTTAGTCATATTACACATACTAATTGGGTCGCGAACCCCTAATATGATCATGGATACGCCAGATTTGGAAGAGGGTCACGACGAAGCATTGATCATTCCCGAAGGTCCCGTTACGCGATCGAAGACACGAAAGTTAAACCAAGCTGTTCGGGAGTTACTTAACAATGTTCGAATCACTCAAGAATTCCCGAGCTCCGCACTATCATTCGATCGAGCTCCCGCATTCGAGAATTCCCGAGCTCAAGGATTCCCGAGCTCCGCATTACCATTTGTCCGAGTTCCCGAGCTCTCTCACACCGTCCTCAACGTGATCCGAGTACAACACTCGTACTTCCCATAGAAGTTGGACCGAGGTGTTTGATCTTGTACTCTTTTCCCTACTTTTGGGTTTGTCCCAATGGGTTTACCAAAAGAGGTTTTAACGAGGCAAGAACATTCATCTCCCGAGCTAATCTAACTTCTCGGTCAAGTGATACCACTCCCGAGCTGATCCAACATTCATTTCCCGAGCTGGACCAACTTCTCGGTCAACAACCGATAAGAGGATGGGAGGCTAAGAGGCATTCAACACAAGAGTTAAAGTCTTTAATTAGACTTTGTTATTTTCCATACATTGGTTTTAGTCTTTTCTACAAAACTCTTTACATTCTAGTCCTATTTAAACTATGTAATCTTTTTGAGAATAATCAATCAATTATCATTTTTCTTAAAAGAAGTTTCTCTTTGTTCCTTTGTGAACTTTCGATCTCTTTGGTGGTTAGCCAAGAAATCAAACCGATCCTAGGGTGGTTAGCTCTTTGATCACAACCGTTCACTAAGGTGGTTAGCCTTGTGATCAATCCGATTCCGAGGTGGTTAGCCGACGAGTCACAATCGATCCTTAGGTGGTTAGCCTACGGTTCAGGTTTACCGAGTGCAGTCCATAGCCTTCGACGCAACCATTCACTTCCCCGCCTTGTTCTACAAGGATTATCCGCAACCAAATACCGAACAAGAGTGTGTTCCGTGGGAGATCTTACCAAGATCGTATCAAGTGGTATCAGAGCCACGCTTTTGATTAAACCCGGTATTTTCTATCCATTTTCTACCTCTTCATTTTCTGAATAATTTCTTTTCTTTCTATCTATTATATTAAACCAGTTTCAAAAAAAAAAAAAAAAAATCTGGTTCATCAATTCTTTTCTACCTATCTTGTCTCTTCATATTCATCTAGTGATCTAATTGGTTTTTGAAGCTACCATCGATTTGTTTCGATTTAGTTCCTATAAGAACCGAGAGAACTTCTAGTGTGTTGTGAGGAAATTTTGAGAGTTGTGAGAAACACCGAGAGAAACACTTGAGTTTATTTACTAACGTGTTTGTTTGTTTTGCGAGGTACAATGTCACAAAGTCATGAATCCGACGATAACATGAGAGCCATGATGAGAGAATTTACTCAGACGATGAATTTGGTAACCGATCGTTTGGTCCGATTAGAGGAGCAAGCCGAGCAAGGGTCCAACATTGGTATTGGCACTTGAGACAAACATGAACGAGAATCAGTATCCGATGACAGTGTAGGACAAAGATAACTACGCGTGCCCCCAAGGCAAAGGCAGACACAAAGAAACCAACAACAACATCGGCGAAAACAACAAAACCAACTCTATCGGCAAAATCATCAAAACCGGCAAAACGAACATCTAGTCAATCCATTCTATGAGCAGAGTAACTCATCCGAGGAAGGACGAGCTAGACAACAACCGGTCAGAAGAAATGACAATGATCTTGGCGGTATAAAAACTTCGCATTCCACCCTTCTACGGAACCAACGATCCGGACGCATTCTAGAGTGGAAAAGAAAATCGACTTAGTTTTGATTGCCAACACCTCTCCGAACGAAAAGAAGGTCAGATTAGCCGCTACTGAGTTCCATAATTATGCTATTGACTGGTGGGATCAACTGGTGACTAGCAGGAGACGCAATGGAGAGAACCCCATTGAGACGTGGGAAGAAATGTCTTTGTTATGAGGAAGCGTTTTGTTCCGACTCACTACCTTCAAAAACTCCATCATAAATTGAGGAGGTTAATCACAAGGAACTAGAGGAGTCGAGGACTACTTCCAGGAAATGGAGAAGCTCATGCTCAAGGCTGACGTAGATGAGCCCGGTGATGCGACTATGGCAAGATTCCTAAGTGGAATGAACCGAGAATTACAAGATCGGATGGAAATGCAATCGTATGGTACCGGGAGGAGATGTTGCATAAGCATTCTTGTGGAGCAACAATTAAAGAGGAAGGGTATCTCACGGCCATCTTACACTTCTAAGCCGAGCTATGCCAAAATCGAGAAGCCGAGCTACCCATCCGAACTGATTCCAAGCCCAATCAGAATTCAAACCGAGCTCATCCGGACATGACTACAAGGGAAAAGCTGAGGCTACTACTATGTTTCGTAATCGTGACATTGAGTGTTTCAAATGTAGGGGCAAAGGTCATTATGCGAACACAATGTCAAACCAACGAACCATGATGTTAATGGACGACGGTGAGAGTGTACCGAAGACGAGAAAGAGTTTTGATTCAACACCTATCACGACGATGAAGGAGAGAATATGCAGTCGAAGGAGAGCTACTTGTAGCTAGGCGTGTTATTATTTCCCAAAGAAGGTCGTGAAGACGAACAAAGGGAGAACTGTTCCACACTCGATGCATTGTTAAGAGCAAATATGTAGCCTAAATATTGATGGAGTAGTTGCACGAACGTGGCTAGTATAACTTGGTGAGAATTAGGCCTGGAGACTAGGCAGATCCGCAACCGTACAATGCCTAAGGTGGTTGAATAACCAAAGGCCCCTCCAAGTCACAAAGCAAGTCACCGTTCCCTGGCTATTGGGAGTATGCAGATGAGGTAGTGTGTGACGTGCTACCTATGGAGGCTGGTCATATTTTAATTGGACGACCATGGCAGTACGATCGTAGAGCGTTCATGATGGTTACACCAACAAACATTCTTTTGAACACAAAGGGCGAAGATCACTCTCGTTCCTTTGTCACCGCATAAAGTATATTCTCGATCAGCTCAAACTTGAGCAAAACAATGGCAAGAGCAATGTGAGTGAACCCAAAAACACTTCTACCAAAAAATGATGTGAGAGTTCTTTGAGAAAAACCGATACCAAAGGCCTTTGAGATTAAACCCGTGAGAAGAAAAACCTTTTCGTAAAGCGAGTGAGATAAAATTACGCTTGCTACCAAGCAACCTTGGTTTTGATTATTTTAAGGATGCTTTTACAAGCATGACTAATCTCGAGCCGGATATTCCGAACACTGTGTCTCTCTTGTGCAGGAATTTCGTGATGTCTTCCCCGAAGATAGCCCCAGTGGTTTACCTCCCATTCGCGGGATGAGCATCAAATCGATTTCGTTCCCGGAGCCACACTACCAAACCGGCCAGCATATCGAACCAATCCGTCGAAACCAAGAAACTTCGAACGCAAGTCTGGAACTTATGAAGAAGGGTCTTATCCGAGAGAGTATGAGCCCGTGTGCCGTTCCCGTGTTACTTATCCCTAAGAAAGACAGATCTTGGAGGATGTGCATTGATTGCCGAGCTATCAACATATTACGGTTAAGTACCCGCATCCAATTCCAAGGTTAGATGACATGCTAGATGAGCTTCATGGGTCTAGTATCTTCTCTAAAATTGATTTAAAAAGTGGTTATCACCAAATCGGATGAAGGAAGGTGATGAGTGGAAAACCGCTTTCAAAACCAGCATGGATTATACGAATGGCTTGTTATGCCGTTGGTCTCACTAACGCCACCAAGTACTTTTATGCGTCTCATGAATCATGTCCTTAGGTCTTTTATAAGCGTCTTCGTTGTTGTCTACTTCGATGATATCTTGATCTATAGTAAGACTTTGGACGAGCATGGTAGGGTCACTTCGGTAAGGTGTTAGAGTGCTTAGGACGGAACATCTTTTTGGTCAATTGAAAAAGTGTTCTTTGTTAAGATAACGTGGTCTTTCTAGGTTTTGTGGTAAGTTCACAGGGCATACAGGTTGACGAGGAGAAGATCAAAGCCATCGAGATTGGCCGAGTCCTAAAACAGTAGGAGAAGTCCGTAGCTTTCATGGCTTTAGCAGGATTTTACCGACGGTTTGGTTCGGGACTTCAGCACTATTGCCGCACCACTCACAAAGTGATTAAGAAGGACGTGGGCTTTAAGTGGGAACAAGCACAAAAGACGCTTTCCAGCTCCTAAAAACAAAACTACTCACGCCCCCTTCTTGTTTTACCCGATTTCTTGAAAACTTTTGAGATTGAATGCGATGCTTCTGTATAGGTATTGGAGCTGTCCTAATGCAAGAGAAGAACCAATCGCCGCTTCTTTAGTGAGAAACTTGGAGGAGCAGCCTCAACTACCCGACTTACGACAAAGAGCTTTATGCCTTATTGTGCACTCCAAACATGGCAACACTACCTTTGGCCGAAAGAATTCGTGATTCACACCGATCATCAATCACTCAAACATTTAAAGAGCCAACACAAGTTGAACAAGAGGCATGCGCGGTGGATGGAGTTCGTAGAGACATTCCCATACGTGATTCAATACAAGCAAGGCTAAGAAAACATCGTGGCCGATGCACTATCTCGGAGATACACTTTGATCTCGACTTTAGATGCCAAGTTCTCGGATTTGAAATAATCAAAGAAGCCTACGCAACTGATTCTGATTTCCAGGAAGTATTTTCATCTTGTGAAAAATTTGCTCGGGAAAATATTTTAGAAGTGATGGTTTTTGTTTTACGAGAATCGACTTTGCATCCCTAACTCTTCTTTCCGAGATCCTCTGTTAGGGAGGCACATGGTGGCGGCTTGATGGGACATTTTGGCTACTAGCCAAAACACTTTCTATTGTACAAGACCATTTCTTTTGGCCGCACATGAAACGTGATGTGGAGAGAATTTGCAGCCGATGCACCACTTGTAAGTTCTCAAAATCCAAAAGCCAAGGCCAAGGTATGTACACTCCTTTACCGATTCCTAGCGCCCCATGGACCGACATTTCGATGGAGTTTGTGTTAGGTTTGTCTAGAACTAGAAAAGGACGTGATTCGGTCTTTCTAGTGGTTGATAGGTTTTCTAAAATGGCTCATTTCATACCTTGCCATCAGACCGATAATGCATCTAACATCGCCGACTTGTTCTTTAGGGAGATTGTGCGCTTGCATGGGATGCCTAGGACTATAGTCTCGGATAGGGAAACAAAGTTTATGAGTTATTTTTGGAAGACCTTGTGGTCTAAGCTAGGAACTAAACTTTGTTTCTCTACGACTTGTCATCCGCAAACCGATGGACAAACCGAGGTGTCAATAGGACCTTAGGAACTCTTTGCGGACTGTGATTAAGAAGAATTCTTAAGTCTTGGGAGATTGCTTACCTCATGTAGAATTTGCATATAATCATGCCTTGCATTCTACTACATTCTTCTCTCTTTTCAGCTTGTGTTGGATTTAATCCGCTTACACCTCTTGATCTAACTCCTTACCTTGAGTTAGCGTGTAAGTATGGACGGACAGAAAAAGGCCGAGCTGGTCAAGAAAATGCATGAAAAAGGCGAAGCAAAATATTGAGCATAAAACGGAACAATACCGCAAAGAATGCTAACACAGGGCGAACTAAGAGAACGTTTGAACCTGGAGACCAAGTTTGGATCTATTGAGGAAGGATAGGTTCCCGAAAAAAAGGAAATCCAAACTTTGCCTCGAGTTGACTGACCATTCACGATTTTGGAGAAAATCAATGACAATGCTTACAAAATTGATCTCCAAGTAAGTATCCGTGAATTCTAGTTTAACATTGCTGATATTTCTTCCTTTTGTACCAGATGAAGCAGACTTGAGGACAAGTCCTCTTCAAGAGGAGGGGATGATATGATCATGGATACATCAGATTTGGAAGAGGATCACGAGGAAGCATTGATCATTCCCGAAGGCCCGTTACGCGATCGAAGACACGAAAGCTAAACCGAGCTGTTCGGAGTTACTTAACAATGTTCAAATCACTCAAGAATTCTCGAGCTCCGCACTATCATTCGACCGAGCTCCCGCGTTCGAGAATTCCCGAGCTCAAAGATTCCCGAGCTTCGCATTACCATTTGTTCGAGTTCCCGAGCTCTCTCACACCGTCCTCAACGTGATCCGAGTACAACACTCGTACTTCCCATAGAAGTTGGACCGAGGTGTTTGAACTTGTACTCTTTTCCCTACTTTTGGGTTTGTCCCAATGGGTTTACCAAAAGAGGTTTTAACGAAGCAAGAACATTCATCTCCCGAGCTAATCTAACTTCTCGGTCAAGTGATACCACTCCCGAGCTGATCCAACATTCATTTCCCGAGCTGGACCAACTTCTCGGTCAACAACCGATAAGAGGATGGGAGGCTAAGAGGCATTCAACACAAGAGTTAAAGTCTTTAATTAGAATTTGTTATTTCCCATACATTGGTTTTAGTCTTTTCTACAAAACTCTTTACATTCTAGTCCATTTAAACTATGTAAAACTTTTGAGAATAATCAATCAATTATCATTTTTCTTAAAAGAAGTTTCTCTTTGTTCCTTTGTGAACTTTCGATCTCTTTGGTGGTTAGCCAAGAAATCAAACCGATCCTAGGGTGGTTAGCTCTTTGATCACAACCGTTCACTAAGGTGGTTAGCCTTGTGATCAATCCGATTCCGAGGTGGTTAGCCGACAAGTCACAATCGATCCTTAGGTGGTTAGCCTATGGTTCAGGTTTACCGAGTGCAGTCCATAGCCCTCGACGCAACCATTCACTTCCCCGCCTTGTTCTACAAGGATTATCCGCAACCAAATACCGAACAAGAGTTTGTTCCGTGGGAGATCTTACCAAGATCGTATCAACCCCCAAAAACAGTAGTTTTGTTACAACACGACATTGATGCATAACAACAAAGAAACGCCTTTTTCATTAGTACTTCCTTTTCACTACTTCTAGAAAGTGCATGGGTGACATGGTTTAATACCCGTGCCGATAACCTATAAACCTAGTGAACACAATTTAGTAGGAGAAATATGGTTCCGTACTTTCGATTCTATGTGGAGAAATTAATAGGTACTTACTATATATGCATTCATCAAGAGGTCCGATTGTGCCCCTTGTTCTTGCATCTTGAGCATTCGTCTGTCTACGCTTACTATTGACCTGGTGATAAGATTAAGTGCTAGTTTTAGTTGATGGTAAGTGTATAAGTACGTTGATATGTTAAATGATAGCATGATATATATGAAAATAAATGTATATGTTTCAGTTACTAGTTTATGTGTACGCTAACCTTGTCTTCCCCACGTGAGAAATAGTGTTTCTTCTTTGTGCTCCTCGTGTGCTTGGTGGGTAAAATGTCAGTGAAGAAACTCCACTGGGACGTTGTGAATATAATTTATATCGGGGACGGGATTAACAGAGTCTTTGTAGGCCATAAAACAGTACGTGGAGATGTAGTGGATGTCCACTAGCGCATGCATTAAGATTTTACCTGCAATAGCTTTGACAATTGCATAGGAGCAGGGGATTTTTATCATTTTAAATTCGCGGAATGTGCATGACTTCGTAGCAAGTTGTACAAGATAGCCCCTCCGTAGCATTCCAACTACATTGTACTCACCCTGGTTAATCTACCTAACTGCAAAACCTCTCGAATTCTTAAGGTTTTCACTTAGGACTTTTCTGACCTTTGTTTTAGCATAGTCTGCTCCTGTGATCCTTTCTTTCGACGTGTGGCAACCAGCTCATGAGTGTCATGTGCACAAAATCCACTACGTACACAATGGATAACGCTCGAGCTTCTTTCAGCACCGCGTTTAGAGACTCTGCTACATTGCTTGTCATCACATCGTAGCGTTCTCCGACGAAATATGATCATACCCAGTGTTTAAATCCAATCGCTTTGAGGTAAGCTCCACACGCAGGTGACACTCTCCATTTCTCGGTAAACACAATGTGAAAGTCGCCCACCCGGAACGCTCGGGCTGCTCTTGACATCAAGAATGAAAGCTTCTTTTAATTGAAAATACTCACCACATTTCTTTACAAGTGTACCATGCACGCTGTGTGGCTTGCATTCGGGAATACCTTCGTTTTTCACAGCTATACACACTTGTTAAGTAATGTAACATTTATATATAGCACGATATATATGCACATAACAAAATACACATAAATATAACATGCTATTACCTTTTGTAGCACCGTGTAGATTGATGAGTGTCTGTCTGAGACAAACGTGACACCGGGTCTATTTGGCAATATCAACGTAATTTTGTAAGAAACCATTCCCAAGCTCTGTCATTTTCACTGTCTACTATTCCAAAAGCCACAAGGAATATTTAGAAATTCTCGTCTTGAGCGCTTGTTGTGAACATACAACCTCCGTAATTGCCTCTCACATGTGCACCGTCGATGATGATGACCTTTTGCATGAATCGTAGGTCATTTATCAATGTAGCCGCTGAGAAGAATATGTATTTAAACCGATGGTTTCCATCACCGTTGATAGATGTTTCGGGTCCCGTTATGGTGCTAGGATTTGCCATCTTGAGGCCGTGTAAATAAGTTGGCAAGAGAGAATAGCTGCCGGTTGCTGAACCTCTAGATCCTTTCACAGCCAAGAATCTAGCTCTCCAAACCTTCCAGTAGGATATGTTGACATTGTGGTCATGTAAACACATCCTCTGGACCTCTCCTGGTCGAGATCCACTCCTGAATCCCCTATAGCTTGGCTTTACTATCTCATTCACTACTTTTGATGTTGCTTGTTTGGTGTAGCTCTTTCGATCATCAATGTTGCACGTGTGTAATACACTTGCTCGACGTACTTGGTAGTTGTCACTATCTTCGAGCTTGGCAACATATACTCACCAAGGGCAGTTCTTGCCGACACATGTGAGAACTATAACCTTTCAATCAGATTGTGGATGTTTGAAATGGAACTTTCTTTGTAAAGCGTGGATCGCCAGCTTGAACTTGAAGTCTTTCTTGTTTTTAAAAATGCGGCCGACGAATATGTCACCCCCTCATATGTGGCGTCGTTTATCGCCTTGTCCACGACTATATTACCGGGTTTTACAATGTTTATTAGCATGCTTGAAAATTTCATTATGCATTATTTATGCCCTGACATTTTATAAATGTATCATGATATATATAACCAAAACATGGAAAACTAATACATCGTGATTGTTTTTTTTTACATACCGCCATCTATGTGGTTGTCCAAAACCTGAGCTGTGTCTCTGGCAAACACCCCCAACGAGAAGTTAACCCCAAAAAAGGTTTCCTCATTGGAGACTGGATCGCGAGACAGCCCATATGAGCTTGAGCCGCCATCATTGTATGAAGTGTGTTCGTTCATGAAACTCTCATCATTCCAAGTCTCGTGTTGGACCATATCCCCGTTGTTGTCGTCGTCCGAGTATGAAGTGTCGACGTCAAAAACAAACTATGTAGCAGGTGGAATTTGTTGCCTTGTACTTGTACATGCACTCCCGTCGGATGCGTCACATAACAGGGCAGTTTCGTTACCCTACTTTTGTGATAAAAACAGAGTAGGCTCGTGGGGGTCAACATTCATTGACAGAAAGACTTCCAAATCTCTGTCTGTCCTAATAGGTTGAGGTTTGGTTGTTCTTTCATCAACTTCAAGCATCCAAGAAGGCCAGCAGAATGTCATTTCAGGCTGGCGTGAATATCGGTTATGTTGTACTCTTCCTTATGATAACCATATTACAGTTATCATCAGTAATCACTACTGTTAAAACCATATGAATAAATGCTTCACTATGAATGCAAAATAAATTGTCTATTTGGCGGATGAGATCTTACCAAGCGTAACGACATGAAATAACTGTCACTTAAATGATTTATGTCTACAGAAATGTGTGTTTATGGATGATGTTTTTTGGTGAAATTCTGTTTATGGAGCGTTGCTTGTTTTGTACAGGGAATGATGTGTCGATATTTATGGAAGAGAGCTAGAAGGGAGAAAGGCATCCGCAAATCGGGATGATGCCGTCATCGAGTAGCCATCATTACAGAGCATTAAATGTTCTGTGATTTGGCACACTGTTCCGCATTGGGCAGGGAAGCTTGCAGCACTCGATGGATTTTGTGGGCACCATCTTCTAATTCTCACTGGCGTAAGAAGCATATATGTATTTGAAGATAGCGTGATACTCGTTGACATATCAGAAAGTTGTTATCACATGCATTAAATGAACTCAAACGAGGGTAGAACATAAGTCCCACGTTCTAGTGCTATCCTGCGTTTTGTCTCCTATATAAACTAGATCGGTTGTGCTATGACTGAGAGCATTTTTGGCATAAAATATTTTGATCAAATTTCTCTCTGTTTTTGCAAAATCTGAAAAACTTGTTGATGTGAGCATGACCAGCAAGGAACCTAAACCAAAGGAGCAGCTTGTACTTGAGCAAGGAGAAGCTACGGAAGAAGCTACAAATCACCAAGAATTCGAGGACGATGAAGAAGAAAGCTTGCAAATCACCAATGGTTCCATTACTCGGTCCAAGCAAGCCAAACTTAAGACAACACTACAACACCTTCTCAACACCATCCAGGCCAGTTTAGTGTGTGCTAATCCATCCACCTTGGTTGTGATTCAAGCCACCTAAACCTCATCAAGAGAGGTGCCTTGGATTGCACTCTTTTTCCCTCCTCTTAGTTTTGTCCCAATGGGTTTTCTGAGAGAGGTTTTTAATGAGGCAAGCCCAAGGTACTTTACCAAAGCCTCTTGATGAACCAAGCCCTATTCCATCCTATCTAATCACAACATTCAAACATTTAAGTTTAAGTTTTAAAGTTTAGTCTTCTTTCTTAATGTTTTGTAATTTCCTAGTTTTCTCGTAAAATGTCTTGGAGGTTCCCTAGGAGTATTTGTCTACTCCTATGCACCTCCTGGATTCTATATGTACTCTCTTGTATCTCTTTTCTAGTTACAAAAACATTTAATATCTCAATCCATCTCTTCTAATCTCGTTTGATCATCTCTTGATCGAAATCTGGATCGATTCCCATTTCCTTCAAGAGCAAGTCTAAGGGATTCTTCACACCCCTTTAGAAGTTTCACTTCGTTCACTCTTGCTCAACATCGTCTGGTCTCTCATCACTTCATACCGAGCAAGCTATAGTCCAAGGATCTTCCACCATCCTTGAGAAGTATCCCTCATTTCACACAAGTTCTCGAGATCATCCATTTCAAGTCACAAATCAATAGTCTTCACTTCTGCTATCCACTT
This sequence comes from Crucihimalaya himalaica, assembly GCA_004349715.1. Taxonomy (NCBI): domain Eukaryota; kingdom Viridiplantae; phylum Streptophyta; class Magnoliopsida; order Brassicales; family Brassicaceae; genus Crucihimalaya; species Crucihimalaya himalaica. Next base: position 311,968 of record SMJT01000140.1, read on the forward strand.
TCGATTTGCTTGATGTTGCCACAGGCTCTTGGAGACATTTCAGGACTTGATTCCTATCTAGGATCACATCAAGTGGTATCCAGAGCCACTCCAAATCAGTTGTGTTGTTCTAATTCTTCATTTTTGTCTTTTTTGGAATTCTACACAATTGGTTCTTTCGTCTGTCTCTTGTTCGAATTTTCATAATTATTTGGTAATAGATAAAATGTAAAATCCATCTTTGTTTGACGAAAATTGAGTCTAGTATTTTTTACAAAATTGTTTCCAGAATTTTTCGTTGTGATTTGATAATTTATTTGTCAGATCTAGTCGAATAGTCAGTTTGGGTTTAAGAGAGTTTTTTCATTTGAAGAGTCATTTTTTGTTTTTGACTTTGTCTCATTATCTATGAACAAGTGACTTGTTTATTGAACTGAATTGTCTGTACCATGATGGAAACCGACAATGGAGAGGAACCTCAAACTCTAACAACAACTTTCGATTCGCTTTTAAAGCCATGATGAATGAAGTATGCAACCATTGAGGGCTGACATAGAAAGATCAATCAATGAACCGACTCCACGGGAAACCAGCACCTACTGATGCTGAGCAGTACTTATAGTCACTCCTCTAGTCACACCAATCTAGGAGAAGAAGACCACAAGATGATCGGATGCCTAGGAACGTCAGCTTAACCCTCGTGATCCTCTTGCCGGCCTTAAGATCAAAGTTAATCTTCTTCCATTGCACCAATGATCTGAAGATACTTGAGAATGGGAGAAAAAGATAGAGATAGTCTTTGATTGTAGGGAGAATCCAGGAAAAGCAATTTAAGAATAGCTCAACCGCATTTAAAGACTATGCTCTAAGTTGGGGGGATCAATTGGTTACTTCTAGGCGAAGGGCTGGGATTTACCTTATAGAGTCGTGGACCAGATGAAAATCATCCGAGGAGAAGGTTTATACCTAGTCAATACCATAGGAGCTTCACCTTAAGCTTAGGAACCTATCTCAAGGAACTAGATCGTTAGAAGATACTATAAGGAGATGGAAACCTTGTGCTTATGAGCAAGATATTCAAGAGACAGTGGGTCTACCATGGCCAGATTTTTAGGAGTCTTAACCAAAAGAGATCCAGGACAGACTTGAGTTTCAACATTATGTGGAGTTAAAGGAGCTCACAACAAGGCCTATCATGTTTGAAAAGCAATTCCAAGAGAAGAACACAAAAAACATTTGGTGCAAGCAAGCCTAGCTATCAAAAGGATGAAAGATTAAGTTCTTACAAGGATCCGAAGCCATTCTTAAGCCTAAGGTTGAAGACCAGAACTAAAGTAAAGAAAAGGCTTCCACGTCCAAAAACCAGAGACATACAAAAGAAGCTTGTAGAGCAAAAAGAAAGCTAGAACTTGATCAAAGATCAGAGCAAATCTCAACACCTGAGATCACTAATGCAGAAACCCACTAAGTAAGTGATCTATACTGAACCAATCTATTATCATAGTCTCATGACGTGATCACTCTTTCTGTCCAAAAGAAGCTGAAAAAGTATAGGTGAAAAGAGACCCACGCCATCAACACATATCTCACTTATTAGTCCAAATGAGGCTATGGCAACCTGCACTTAAACCCACGTTCATCACACTGGATCAAACTTCAAGAGGAATAATTATCACAGCTGATCTATGCAACACCTCTTGTTTAGGTACCACAATAAGTGAAGTTCATAACCCCACCTGATTCAATATTGGCAAAATTTCATAACAGTTATAGTTTCAATACTCTGTTTTTAAATATGTACTTTCAATATAATGCATCGTTCTGTCCTTATGAGGGCTAAGAAAAAAACAGGAGCTATGGAGAAACATGAGATTTTAGGAGAGTAATATCAAGGAGAAGCACATTTGAGTTCAGTTCGTAAGCCAGGATAAGTTGAAGAGCTAAAGGTGCACTGAATACTTGCAATCAAAGAAAAGCACCAGATTTGCAAACACTCTCAATCCGTTTGCAAAGAGTCCAAACAAAGTACCAATGAGTGGAATTGGAGATTCAAGTAGAGGCATGCGACAATATTCAAAGAAGAAACTCACGTGTTTCTTTCAAATCAAGAGAACCCACCAGAAATATCCAGCAAACTTCAAAGCAACAAACTCGAGGTAATTATCTAGACTCCAACAACGAATGATAAGCCTAACTTGCTTTCTCTTTAGTACAGGTCAAACTGTTTTTGAAAAACCAGAACTTTCTGAAAAGAGATCATGTGATGTTGTCAACAAAACCCATCCACTTCCAAAATCCAGAACCTGAGATTAGGAGTGCCAAAACTACATTATTAGAAGAGACAGGGAAAAAGTAGTTCAAAACTTCAATGTTCAAAGATAAACCACCAGATGCATTCCTTATGCTCAACTTCCAAATACAACTTCCCAGCAAGGTAATGATTTAAACCTGCTACCACAACTTGTTATACATTTCTTGTTTGATGCAGGTCATTGGAAATACAAAGTAGAAGCTCAACTTAGAACCATCAATCCAGAAGAGTTTGTTACAACCTCTATCAAGCTCTTACACCATGAATGGATGCCAACAATCATAATACGACCAGAGACAAAGAACTTGAACTTGCTAAGTAAGTATCTACGTTCTTGATGATCCTTTTATCAATGATCACGCAGATATGATTCGCTTGTCTTTGTCAAAAGAGCCAAATACAGGTTTTAGAGTAGCCTTGAAACGTAAAAGAAGAACCAAAAAGAGAGAGGAAGACAAACGATTCAAGCCACCTGATCTGGACCAGGATAAACACCAAGACATTAGTTTCTTTATACTGATCAAAGAAGCACCACCAGATGCAACATACAAAACCAAGCTTTATGAACAGCAAGCTAACAAGGGCAGAAAAGAAAAGATCTTTAAGGAAGGCGATTTGGTTTGGGTACACTTGCGAAAAGATAGGTTTCAAACTGATGCCTCGGACTGATGGACCGTTCAAAATCATCAAGAAGATCAACAATAATGCATATCAATTGGATCTCCAAGGTAAGTACCAAGTGAATTCAAGCTTTAATATTACTGATTTGGTTCCCTATTTTGCAGAAGAAACAGATTTGAGGTCAAATCCTTCTCAACTGGGGGAGGATGATGTGAGCATGACCAGAAAGGAACCTAAACCAAAGGAGCAGCTTGTACTTGAGCAAGGAGAAGCTACGGAAGAAGCTACAAAGCACCAAGAATCCGGGGACGATGAAGAAGAAAGCTTGCAAATCGCCAATGGTTCCATTACTCGGTCCAAGCAAGCCAAACTTAAGACAACACTACAACATCTTCTCAACACCATCCAGGCCAGTTTAGTGTGTGCTAATCCATCCACCTTGGTTGTGATTCAAGCCACCTAAACCTCATCAAGAGAGGTGCCTTTGATTGCACTCTTTTTCCCTCCTCTTAGTTTTGCCCCAATGGGTTTTCTAAGAGAGGTTTTTAATGAGGCAAGCCCAAGGTACTTTACCAAAGCCTCTTGATGAACCAAGCCCTATTCCATCCTATCTAATCACAACATTCAAACATTTAAGTTTAAGTTTTAAAGTTTAGTCTTCTTTCTTAATGTTTTTTAATTTCCTAGTTTTCTCGTAAAATGTCTTGGAGGTTCCCTAGGAGTATTTGTCTACTCCTATGCACCTCCTGGATTCTATATGTACTCTCTTGTATCTCTTTTCTAGTTTATCAAACATTTTAATATCAATCATCTCTTCTTAATCTCGTTTGATCATCTCTTGAATCGGAAATCTGGATCAATTCCCATTTCCTTCAAGAGTCGAAAGTCTAAGGGTTTCTTCACACCCCTTTAGAAGTTTCACTTCGTTCCACCTCTTGCTCAACATGTCTGGTCTTCATCATTCATACCGAGAAAGCTGATAGTCCAAGGATCTTCCACCATCCTTGAGAAGTATCCCTCATTTCACACAAGTTCTCGAGATCATCCATTTCAAGTTCACAAATCAATATTTCTTCACTTCCGCATCCACTTTCGATTTGCTGATGTTGCCACAGCCTCTTGGAGACGTTCAAGGACTTGATCCTATCTAGGATCACATCACTTGTACCTTACATCTAATTATTTTACGGATCATAGGTATACAGCTAATTGATTTTAGTTTTTACCGTTCATTCTTACCATTTTGAGCCCAAAAAATTATTTAAATAATGTTGATGGTCTAGCCCAGTCAAACAAACAATAATAATAATACGAAGCGAAGGTAGTACGAAATGATTAATCTTCGGGGCGATGTTGTATTAATAGATCGATCTCAGTACAGAGTTGGTCGAGCGTGTTGCTCTTTTACAAATTGGGTCGACTTATAAACTAAGCTTGAGATGAGGCGAACGGGGTTCGGCTTATAGCTATCTCGTTCTCTCTAAGTGTTTTAAGTCGAGAGGTGCTTTTCCCGAAAAACTCTGATCCCCCTAATACTGTTCACTAACTCTTCTTTTATAGAGGTTAGCAGGGGTACTTCCGTACTTAGGTCGAGGCGAGGGGTAAACGTCGGATCTACCCCTTGTCGTCTATCAGACGGTTGTGTGGCGATTGGGCCGACTTTAGTGGATGGGCTTTTTTGGTGGGTAAAGGGCGAACCCCATACCCAACAATGCCCTCCCCCTTTCTTTGGGCCGAACAGGGCCTTTCTTGTTGATGCTCGCGCGCTCTTGTGCTTAGGTCTCTCCTGGTTTGCCCTAGGTGAGCGGGAACGGTTGGCGCGATCTTTTCAGAGGACGTGGCTTCTCGCCGCTTCAGCTTCCAGCTCCTTTTGTATAAATACATACTCCGGGTGTTCCAATTTCTACTTTTCTCTCCATCTTGAAAGGTAACATCTCTCTTCTGTCTTGTGATTTTATTCTGCTCGCTGTATCTTTCTGTGAATTTCTTTTGTTTGCTTTCGTTACGCACGATGTCTTCGAGTTCTAATTCTTTTAACGGGTCGTTGGACGATTACATAAGCGATCGCACTTCTAGTGGGTCGGGCGATTCTACCCGGGGTCGATCTCCGGTGGTTATCTTAAGTTCCCCCTCTGTATCCTCACCTCCTAGTTTGGGTGCTGATTCTCCTGTTGACGAACTAGCAAGGAGAGAAATTTTGTCTCGTGGTGATGGTGCAAGTCCTAGCTCACCTCGTCCTACGTTTGATATTCCCCACCTCGTCGACAGAGACCCAGAGGATTCATCGGACGATTCGAAGGGTTCTGCTTTGTCTTTCGAAGAAGTCGAGGCTTCATCCGCTTCTCTTGGCCAATACGTCGGTCAAGGAGATTACCTTGGGTATATTGGTCCGTCGAGGTCGGATCATCTGGCTTTGGAGGAAATTCTCAACTCGAACCATGCATCGAGTGGTGTCTCGTTGATCGCTCCATCGTCGGACGATCGACCGTGGGCGCCGCCTCACGGTTATATGTGCTTATATGAGTCGTAATTTTTTTACTGTGGGCTCAGATTTCCGATCCCATGCTTCTTGCTTCAATACTGCTCCGAACGTCGAATGGCGTTGTCTCAGCTCGCTCCTTCTGCGGTCCGGAACGCTATGGGCCTCGCTATCTTATCAAAGAAGTGTAGAGTGAAGATGAATTATCATTTTTTTGAGGAGTTGACCACCATCGCAAAGGTGAAGGACAAGGACTGTCTCCGTTATGTGAGCGCCTTGCCAAAGCACAAGATTGTTTCGGGCAAAGAGAAGTTTTCTTCGTGGGAAAAATATTATTTTTTTGCCAAAATTGATGAGGCGTCCGTTGAGGATCCCTCTATGACTTTCTTTTCTCGCTAGAACCGTAACCCTGGTAGACTTGGCTTCTGCTTCCTGTTTGCTAACTGCGTCGCTTCTCCATTGTTTTGATTGTGGGTTGACTTTGCTGTACTGCAGATCGCATTTTGAAGGTTAGAGCTCCTCCGCCTGGCTTTTACGAGGACGTCGAGAAACTGAAGCGTGAGTCGGCGGTCAATTGGCCATCAGAAAACAAAAAGGTGTCTAAAGCTAGGTCGGAGCGACGCAAAGAAAGTTAGTTGGTCGACGGAGTTCTTTTTTTTTTTTTTTTTTTTTTTTGATGAAATCGTTCTTGCTTATTCCAGCATCGAGACTATGTGGGAAGATGAAGAGGAAAGTTGTAGTGCCGGATATCCTGGATCACCTCCAGCATCGATCCGGGTCCAAGGGGAAATCGGCTGTGCGCCTGACGACTAGGGGGAAGTCTTTGGAGAACCTTCGCCCTCCTGCTGGGTGGACGGAGGAGCAGGTGGTGGGCGAAATGACGCAGGTGGGGTCGCTCAGGGCTGCTCAACGGAAGGAAAAAGAGAAGGTTGGGCAATCGTCTGAAGGCCCGGGGGGGGCTCCGTCGACGAAGAGAGGGATGTCGGAGGCTCGTCGTGCTAGCGAGGTTGAATCCTCGAAGCGAGGACGCGTTGATCCGCCTGCGGAGGTCGACCATGCCTTTCGTTGGAGATACGGCGACAAAGGTCGGTCGATGTTGCACAACAAGGCTGCTTGCGCTGATCTTTTTTGGTACCTTCGTCGGGACCCCGCTTCGTCGTTCGATCCCCGGGAGCTTGCGCGGGCTGACATCTTTGAGACAATGGCGCAAGGTTTCTTCATGGTAGGGACGATGTGAACCCTATCTTGGTCTGATATAGTTCCTCAAGCGAAAGACTTGTCCACTCATCATTAATTTATTCTTACTGTCGTTGGTTCTGTTTGGGTGGCGCAGGCCTGTGATTCGGCGAACCAGTTGGTGCAAACCTATAATCAACAGCTAAAGGCCGCGAAGAAAGAAGGTTTCAGGGACGACACGAGGAAGCTGTAAGAGGCTCTAAAGAACGAACGAGAGCGCAGTACTCAGCTTGCGGAAAAATTGGCTGCGTACAAGGCAGACTTTGAGGAGAGGGAGGGCGAGTATGTCCTGCAGCGAACGTCTCTGGAAAGACAGCTGCGGGAGTTGGAAAAGGTCCATGCGTCGGAAATGACTAGGCTGAGGGTGGCTCGAGATGAAAAGGAGTTGTCCACACGCCGAAAGACGACGGAAGACATTTTAGAACGCTTTCAGCTCCGTCTGGACAAAGTGCACGAATACCTCGAGGGTGATGGTGAGGTCACGGTGCCGTCGCATGTTGTGACAGATCTCGGCGCCAAGGTAGCGGAGTTGGAGAGTACGATCGCTAGAATGCCTGATCCTTTGCTGACAAAGGGCGATCTAAAGGCATCCACGATTTTCAGACGTAAACAAACGCGTTCGACAGAAATTCCAGCTCCAGGCATCTCGTCGATCGTGCCAGAGGGCAAGGTTTGAGACTTGGCGCCTGCAGAAGTCACGGGAGATGATCAAGCGGGCGAACACCCTGCTCCGATAGCTGAGGAGGGCGAACAGCCAAATGCTGCCGAGGGAGATGCGCTGGTGGACGAGGCTGTTGAGGATGCAAGGGAGGAGGGTGCTGAGGAAACGAGAGAGGAGGTCGCTTCAGGAGGTGGGGTGGGCGTTCCTGGGGACGCCGTGGACGAGACGATCGCTGGAGAGGGTGCCTGAGGAGGCGATCCAGAAGATGTCGTAGTCTGTTTGCTCTTTTTGTTTCATAATTTACGAACACGTAATCCCTTTGTTTATTGTTGTTCTTCTTTCTTTTCCGCTTTTTCGAATGTTGGACCATTATTTTGCCCGAGGGGGTGATTGCATATTTCTCGGTTTTAGCTTATTTGCCGTTGTCTTGAAAGTCTTGCATTTATTGACACGATGTCTTGTCGAAAGGTCACGAAGGGGAAACGGTGCATTGATGGGACGTTTCCTGTCATGGATCTTTGATGTATCGTTTTGCTGTCTTTATAGGTGCGAACCTGTTGAGGCCGCTGGGGCTGTTGTTACAGGATGCGTCGAGCCGCGATCGGGTAACGTTCGCCCGCGTCGTCGGATGAGTTGTGCGAACACCCGCTGCGCAGAGTCTGTTGATTTCCTCTTGGGATGCCGCTTGGGCGTCCGTTAGGGTTTTAAGCTGGTTGGCGATTCGTGCCTCCTGGGCGTTCATGCGATCCAGGATGTTTTGGAAAAGATCGCCTATGTTGGCACTCGTGGTGGCCCCTGTTGTGCCTTGGGCGATTGTTGGTGGACTTGGCGACTTGGTCGGTCGAGTCTCAAGTTGAGGCGGTGCACTGGGTCCCTCGCCTGGTGGGGTAGGACGAGTGTCCTTTGCTTGGGCCGCGGCCCCGTGAGCCCATTGTGATAGCGTCCCCAGTATTGTTGCTTCGCTGGAAGGGCTCGATCGATTGGCTATTGCTTTTCCGGGGCGCTTCCCCATCTTTCTTTAGGCAGAATTGTTGTTCGCACTAGTGAGCGTGTGTCTCCATCTTCGTTTACTATTTAGGATGCTAACAAAATGTGCTCCCCCCCCCCTTCCTGGCGCGCCAATTGTTGATGGTCTAGCCCAGTTAAACAAACAATAGTAATAATACGAAGCGGAGGTAGTACGAAATGATTAATCGTCGGGGCGATGTTGTATTAATAGATCGATCTCAGTACAGAGTTGGTCGAGCGTGTTGCTCTTTTACAAATTGGGTCGACTTATAAACTAAGCTTGAGATGAGGCGAACGGGGTTCGGCTTATACCTATCTTGTTCGCTCTAAGTGTTTTAAGTCGAGAGGTGCTTATCCCGAAAAACTCTGATCCCCCTAATACTGTTCACTAACTCTTCTTTTATAGAGGTTAGCAGGTGATATGCTCAAATCTAATACCCTAAAGTATCTAAGCAGTAGCTGTAGTATTTTAGGGGTCGAACCACAAAGACTCAAGAATTCACTCAATAGATATTAAGACTCGAATTAAGCTAAGCGAACAAAGTAATGCAGGAAATAAGCAGCAGGATATAAAAGTTGTGTAATTCAATGGAGGAAAATGCTAAGCCTAGGGAAATTCTCTGGTAAATCAGAATTGCAGGTCAAATAGAATGTCAGGAGGATATTAAGCACTGTTCTTGAACTTGAAACACAAATATAAAATCAACCAATCGTCACTGCGAAGATTATCTATGTCTAAACCTAGAATTCCAAATTTCTTTGCAAATCCTATGAATTCAAACAAGCATTAATGATCAGGTTCAATTGTTCACAAAATCCTAAACCAAATTTCTTTGCGAATATGTCTTTTGCTCATCTAACACTAGTTCAGGCAATCAATCACACTTTCGTGCCAATCAAACAACCTAAGATCAGATTCTAGGTCATGAAGCTAGAATCAACAGTAATCACAAGTCTAGATGAAGAACTCTATTGAATCTCTCCTATCAATTCAGATCAACCTAACAATTCATCAAACACCTTTGAATAACCCTAAACCTAACAAGGAATCTACTCAGACATGGTGAATGAAGCAAACATCATGAATAAAATAGATTGCATAAAATAAATCAAGAGTAAACAAGGGTTCAGAATTGTCTCCCACAAACCTGGAACCAAATCTCTCTCAAAGTATTTAGAATAATGAATAAAATCTAGTATGCCTTCTAAAAGTGGCTGAAAACCCTAAATATAATGCTAAAACACATTCTGGGCTTAATTGTAAATAATAGAATCTTCTGGGCCAAGTTGCAGACTCTTCAGACTTGTAAAATCACGTGTTTTCCTTTTCTGCAGTCGGTATCGATCGATACCAGGTGGGTGTCGGTCGATAGCAGGACTCTGTGCTCGCTTGACTGGACTGTCTTCACGAAAACTGGCATAACTGTTGATCGCACCGTTAGAATGGCCTCAAATCACTTCCAAATGAAAGCTAATCCATTGCTCTATCTTGTATCCAAATTTGAGCTCAATCCAACGGTGGGAAGTTATTCAACGAATGCCAAAAACAAACTCCAGAATGCTCCAATATCTCCAATTATGCTCCAAACGTGCTAAAACCTGAAAAGACCTGCTCTCGATGTGAGATCAGCAGCAAAAGAAAGAAGAAAAGGGCCATGATGATGATCCTATGTTCGTTTTCGCCCTGCCCCGTTGGTGTAGCATCAGCTTCGACAGTAGAGGACGACTGTGCAAGAAGTTCTTCATCCACAACATCTCCTTGCAAGCTTCTGTGGTTTAAACCACGAATTACAAATGTCTGGAAGAGCTCTATTGCTATTTCGCGAGGCAATCCACAGCGATGTAATGAAAGTGAAGGTCCAAAGACAATCACCTTCTCAAAGCAACCTTCTTTCTATATGTATTTTGCTTCCTCGAGAATTTGTCAAGACTCAAAAAGACTACAAAAATACTAGAAGGACTCTGGAAACAAGACCTATATCATGGCTAAAAACGGGTAAAAACCATGATATATCAATGAACCATCTTCCCACATCTCTAGAGACGTACTTCATTCTTCATTACATGGTGCCTCTAGAATTACATGCATACCAACATCTTCACCATACCCATCACCAACATCCTCTGCATTCACCTCATTAACTTCCTCTGCGCCATAAACCATTATTGCTCCATCATTAACTGTGAGATTTGAGTCATTATTCTCATAATTCACACCAACTTAACTCTCAACCTTGCTTCTTAATACTTCCTCAACGCAGTCACTTAATTCCACATACAAAGGACTTCTACGTTGCTCATTGTCTATTGTCGATAGAAAACCATCAACATCATCATCATCGAAGATATATGAAACAATCGGAGGTTTCACTGTTAGTGGAATGTAACTCAACCTCAGATTTTCCGTTGCAAACTCTATACCAAGCTTCCATCGAATTCTATCAATCAACATAGCATAATTTATCTCATTCTCATCCTTAAACGTTAATGCTATCAATTTAGGTTTATTAGACACCCATCGACACCCATCATTTGCCTTATACTCGTAATGCCATTCCATATTGACAATGTATTACTGTCTTCATGCTCTACAAACTCGATGCAAACTGAAATTCGACTACTCACCTTTCAATCTCAAATTCGAATTAAGGTGGACGGCAAAGCGTTCAAGCTCTAATGATCCGGATCGAGCTCTAGGTACGATTGGGACAACAGTTTTGAAGAGCTTCTGCGGATTAACAATGGCTATGGCTGGGAATGAAATAGCTGTAGAATTGAAGAAATTGTATTGAAGAATTGAAGAATCGTAATCAGAGCGTCGTACGGATCTTTCGCATTTGGAGAGGATTAACGTGGCGTGATTTCATTGGACTAGATATGGAGAGTTTTGATTGGTTGGCAGCTAAGGGTAAATTGGGGGAAGAAAGTCGAATTAAGAGAGAGGAGTAAAGTAGATTCTTTTGGAGTAGGGTAGATTTGAGAATCTCTGCCATTCGCCCATCCCAAATCTATATCTAAAAGGCTAAAATGTACACTTAAAATACCTAAAATACCCAAAAGGCCTATAGATGAAAAGATGTACTATTGGTCCAATTCATGTATATACACAAATTATAGTCAACTAAGACAAAAAAAAACATTTTGATATATAGATGAAAAGTGTGCTATTGGGCCAATATTTCTGGACACACAAAACATTTTGATTTGCTTTATTTGGCTGATTCTTAAAAAAAAAGGGTTTGTTTGGTCATTTCAAAAAGAAAAAAACAGTCACATATCCGATCAAAGAGAAAAATCAGGTAGGAAGAAACAAACAACAATGGCAACGGCTTCTCCTCCATTTATCTCAACTCTAAACTTCACTCACACTTCTTTCAAAACAAGTTTTGCTTCTTCTTCTTTTACTCCGAAGCTTCTTCGACCCCTTTTGAGATTTTCCGTCAAATCTTCCCGAAAGCAAGTCGAGGTCATGAATCTTCAATCCCCCAGCTTTTTGAATCTTCCTTGAAAGCATTGATTTTTATTCTACTCCTATTAGATTGTTACGGGATTCTCGCTCAAATTTAATAACTTGGAAGCAATTTTGGCAAAAGTTCTCTTTTTTCCTTCGCCTGTGGTGTTCCTTCTACTTTCGATTTTAGCTCTTGTTTTTGAATTCACATCAAGATGTCATTTTCTTGGAATTTGAATTTTTGATGTCATCAATTAGTTCTCACTGTTGAAGGAATAAATGTAACATTTTGAGCTGATGTTTGTTGTGGATGGGTCATTGTTATTGTTAGATAGTGTTTGATCCTGATGAGAGGCTTAATAAGATAGGCGACGATGTTGACAAAGAAGCTCCCTTGTCCAGGCTTAAGCTCTTCTCACCTTGCAAGGTTCAAAGACACTTCCTTTTTCTATACTTTCTTAAACCCATCTCTCTAGTTTTTACCCTAAGAATCATTGGCATGTCTTTTACTGTGTAGATCAATGTTTTCTTGAGGATAACCGGAAAGCGGGAAGATGGGTTTCATGATTTAGCCTCTTTGTTTCATGTAAGTTTCTTCCTCACAAGTTTATGCTGTGCTATATTTCTCATTGTCTCTTGATGGCTTTAGTACTTGCTATCTGCATTTGATTAGGTGATTAGCTTAGGAGACACTATTAAATTCTCATTGTCACCATCAAAATCCAAAGATCGTCTGTCTACTAACGTTCAAGGAGTCCCTGTTGATGGGAGAAATCTGGTGAGACAATTTTTTCGATATTCTATTAATAGATGATCCCGTGTGGCCTTGTAGGTGAAGCATTATTCTAATCCTCTGGTCTGTGTTGTTGCAACTTCCTATTATGCAGATTATAAAAGCACTTAATCTTTATAGGAAGAAAACTGGTAGTAACAGATTCTTCTGGGTAAAAACACTACACACGAATGATTTTTTTTTACTACATTTCATTGTGAAGTTTTGAACTTATATGCTCTCTGGATATGTAAAGATTCATTTAGACAAGAAGGTACCTACCGGGGCTGGACTCGGTGGTGGAAGTAGTAATGCTGCAACTGCACTCTGGGCAGCAAATCAGCTCAATGGAGGTCTTGTCACTGAGAAAGAACTCCAGGAATGGTCAAGTGAAATTGGGTCAGATATTCCTTTCTTCTTCTCTCATGGAGCTGCCTATTGTACCGGGAGAGGTGAGGTATGTTTTGTTGAGATTTTTCGCAGCCTTCTACTATTTTGTATACCTTTGTTCTGATTCAGTTCTCTTACATGCATATTATTAGTTTTGGGCTTTGGGGGCTAAAAAATGATGCAGCTTATTTTGCTGAATTCTAATCCAAAGGCTAATGCAGATCGTCCAAGACCTTCCTCCTCCTTTTCCTCTTGATCTTCCGATGGTGCTCATAAAGCCCCGAGAAGCATGTTCCACTGCTGAAGTTTACAAAGTAATCAACTGAAACTGATGATGGATATTTTGATATTGAGAAGCTTTTCAGGATTTTGTGGCTTAAGCTTTTATTTTTCAGCGTCTTCGTTTAGATCAGACGAACAATATAAATCCCTTGACATTACTTGAGAATGTGACCAGCAATGGTGTATCTCAAAGCATTTGCGTAAACGATTTGGGTATGATTTATATGCATATGTTGCACCTTCCTTCCTTTCCTAAGAAGATAGTTACATCTTTAAATTTCAAGATTCAGTCTGGTACATGGACCAGGACTTACACTTTTGCGTTTTCCAGAACCGCCAGCATTTTCAGTTCTTCCATCTCTAAAACGCTTGAAGCAACGGATAATAGCATCTGGGCGGGGGGAATATGATGCCGTATTTATGTCTGGGAGGTATGCCTTTTCTATAGCTATTTTCGTTATTGCCACATTATCGAGAAATTTCACAAAACACTGTGCATTGCATAGTTAGCTCATCTAATGAAAACAGTGTGCTGCTATCATATTTATCTTCTTCCCAAATGCATCTTAACAAGCTAGTACAAGATCATATATGGTGAGATGAGTACTGTTTAGTTTAATAAGAGACTATAAATGAGCCGAGTAGTTTTGCTATCTTTTGCTATGAAGTGCTAATTTTTGTGGGATGAATGCATAACAGTGGAAGCACTATTGTCGGTATCGGTTCACCGGATCCTCCGCAATTCATATACGATGATGAAGAATACAAGAACGTGTTCTTGTCTGGTATGCTCTTCTCTTATATTATCAAGTAGTGGTTTCTACTCTTCTGAATTATGTACATGTAAGGAACTAATTCAAAGCAAACATGTTGCAGAAGCAAACTTTATGACTCGTGAGGCTAATGAATGGTACAAAGAACCTGCTTCTGCAACTGCTACTACTTCATCCTCTGAATCTCGCATGGATTTCCAGTGAGATCTTGCAAAGATGTAATAAAAGGATTGATTTGAAGGTTGTACTACGTTTGTTTCAAAGAGTGGTCAACTAAAGGAGAAGATGCTTTAAATATAAATATAAAATAAGAAAAAGAAGACATATTCACGAATGATAATCAAAGGAAGAAGCAACCACACATAAGTCATGAAACCATTTTTGTCTTTTTTTCTTGTTTTATTACTTTCATTTCCATATGTAACTCCTCTGCTCTTACAGAGAAGGAGACACATATTGTCTAGACAAGCTAAAGATATCTTTTCCTTCAAACGGTGAAGTCCAGTCTTGAGAGGTAGCTGCTTGTTGTGTTTCCACGACAACACCAACACCCGCATTCTCCATAGACACACTGTTGCTGCTTTTGACTCTACCTCCCATGGAACCATTTAGACTATACCGGTTCATGTTCGTATCATAACTGTGGCTGCTGCTCTTTAACCCGGACCAGTTTTCATTGACTCTACTAATTTGTGATAAACCTTGATCTAGACTCCAGTCTATGCTTGTGTAGTCCACCGAACCGCCACCAGAGATCCAATCTGCTGGTGAGGATGCAACTGATGTTCCAGCTGAACCAACCGCAGAGAACAATCCCAACGAAGATGCAGCAGATATGGATGGAGATGATGCAGTGTTTCTGGTCCATAACCCGCCATTCCCTCTGGCCATACTACCATATGGATCCACTTGGTTGGTATTACTGAATCGCTTCTGGTTTTGATATTGAAGTTGCTGGTAGATCTGATTTGGATTCAGATTATTTGGACTAGGGCTTCGAGCACTAGGGATATTATGTGTTTGTATGAATCCATTTGACTTCATCATCTCTATGCTAGCTGCAGGATGCCAACTGGTAGGGGGTGCGCTCATGCTTGAGGTTGGAATGGGATTTGTGCTTACAATTTGTGGCCGCTGCCTCATTGCCATGACTGATTCTCTATTTGCCGGCTGCTGCTNCGATACCAGGTGGGTGTCGGTCGATACCAGGACTCTGTGCTCGCCAGACTGGACTGTCTTCACGAAAACTGGCATAACTTTTGATCGCACCGTTAGAATGGCCTCAAACCACTTCCAAATGAAAGCTAATCCATTGATCTATCTTGTATCCAAATATGAGCTCAATCCAACGGTGAGAAGTTATTCAACAAATGCCAAAAACAAACTCTAGAATGCTCCAATATCTCCAATTATGCTCCAAACGTGCCAAAACCTGAAAAGACTCAAAAAGAGTACAAAAACACTAGAAGGACTCTAAAAACAAGACCTATATCATGACTACAAACGGGTGGTACTTCCGTACTTAAGTCGAGGCGAGGGGTAAACGTCGGATATACTCCTTCT
This sequence comes from Crucihimalaya himalaica, assembly GCA_004349715.1. Taxonomy (NCBI): domain Eukaryota; kingdom Viridiplantae; phylum Streptophyta; class Magnoliopsida; order Brassicales; family Brassicaceae; genus Crucihimalaya; species Crucihimalaya himalaica. The sequence goes on from SMJT01000140.1 coordinate 327,494, forward strand.
CGTCTATCAAACAGTTGTGTGGCGATTAGGCCGATTTTAGTGGATGGGCTTTTTTGGTGGATAAAGGGCGAAGCCCATACCCAACAAATAGTAAACATATTACCACCGGTAAATTCTAGATTTGGATCCCCCACTCAGTGCCACTCACTGCCACTCACTGCCACTGGTCGTGGTTACTAGGAAGTAGGGACACAAAAATCAAAATATCTAATCTATAAATGGATACACACACACAAGGCAGTAGTCATCATCAGCAGTCAACTCAAACTTTTATTTAGAACAATGGCTCCTTCTTCTTCTTCTTTAACCAAGCTTGTGTTCTTAGCTTGTCTAATCTTGTTCACATTCTCAGAAAATCTCGTGGCTGGCGAATCCGACAAAGTTAAGCTCAATCTTTACTACGAATCACTTTGTCCTTCTTGTCAGAATTTCATCGTCCATTATCTAGGCAAAGTCTTTAGCACTGATCTCCACACAATCACCGATCTCAAGCTCATTCCATTCGGTAATGCCCATGTCTCCGATGATCTTACCGTCACTTGCCAGGTTCTTTTCAATTTCTCAATCTTCTTAATTGGTCCTATTTATATGATTATCTCATAATCTTATTTTAAATGATAGTATTTGTTAAATTTTGTGTAGCATGGTGAAGAAGAATGCAAACTAAACGCCCTTGAAGCTTGTGCCATAAGTACTTGGCCAAATCAGGTATATAATTAATGATTAATGAATTTGTTTACAATCTTTGTAAAAGTATTTGTATTTTTGGTTTGTGACAATATGAATATGAACAATGTGATGGGTTTTGGAACGCAGAGATTGCACTATAGGTTCATACGCTGCGTTGAAACTGACACGAATGCTTGGGAATCATGTGTTAAGAAGTATGGAGGGGAGAAAGCCATCAATGATTGTTACAATGGTGATCTCTCTAAAGAGGTAGGTGTACACAAGATTAAAACACTTATAATATATATAATTAACTATATGATTTATAATTTTTGTTTTGGTTGTTATTGCACAGCTGATACTTGGGTATGCAAACCAAACCTTGAGTTTGAAACCGGAGCATAAATATGTTCCATGGATGACACTCAACGGCGAACCACTCTACGACGTATATATACATAACTTTTGTATCTGTTTTTTTTGCTGAAATATCACTTACTGATTGTGCTTTTTTTTTCTTTTTTTTTTGGCAGAAGATTGGCGATTTTGTGGACTTAGTCTGCAAAGCGTACATAGGAAAGGCCGCACTCCCAAAACTCTGTAATTCCTCTGTCTTGTCTAAGAGAACAATGTCGAAGCTTAAATTCTCCTATGTCGATGAAGCTATCAATTCCTAAGTTTATTATCAAACTACAAAGATGAATTTAAGCTTATGTTAGTTGAATAATTAAATAAAGACCTCTCTAAACTGTTATGTTTACATGTTGTTGAGCCTTTTCAATAAATTAGTTTTTTCCCATTGGAATGTTACAGAAGTGAAATCATAGGGACCACATATGCATTATGAACATATTTTCAAACTTCTTTTAATATGAGTTATCTATATCCTGCGCCACTGATAACCATCTTTCTGAGAGATACCATAGAAACCATTAATCATCTTGGTAATAAATCAGATTCCTTATGAAAAGATTGATTTGAAATTGTCTAACACTTGCAAATTAATGAAAATATTAATCCCTGGCTTAAGCTAGTAAGTAAAATTTGCATTTTTCTCCAAAAGTTTGTTAAAATGTTATCAAGAAACCACCAACTGTGTACATCTAGCGTTACAGTTTACGCTTTTTAGTGGAGAACGGCGCACAGCTCAAAGTCGAAAGTAGTAACAGCATGCATGCTGCTACAAGGAGAGGAATACATGATGTTTTATGATGAAGAATGGGCTCAAGAACATATCTGTTTTATTCAAATCAGTCAAGATACTATAGATGATCAGTTTTAAATACAACTCAGCACATGAATCTCATCACACACATCTCTTAAATCTTGCTTCCCGCTAGAAATCGGCTATAGAAGTCTAAAGCCTCCCGCGGTTTGTACTCAGGAACCGTATGTCCTGCACCCTGCAATTACCACAAGGATAAAAGAATATAACAAACAATTTTCAGAATGAGATGCTTATTTGAGTTGAGATTCAATGCTTGCCTTGATGGTTAAAAATGTGAGATTGTTTGCATATCCCTGCGTATACCTGCAAAAATGTAAATACTTTATTGTACAAAAATGGAGAGTTTCCGAAAGAAATCATATTTTCGACTTGGCGAAGAAAGATTACCCCGCGACTTGGTTGTTTGATATCCATGCCCTCCACTCATCAATCACCTTGTATCCAAGAGATTTTGTCCAAGCTTGAGAGCCAGTATACGGAACACACATATCGTGGTCCCCACTTCAATAAATAAATTTATTTCATCATTCTCTAAACTAAAGCCTATGGCTTCAGATTCATTTTGTATATTATTTGTTTAAGCACCTATAAATGAGAGCTTTATATCCACTTAGAGTGAGGTTTCTATGGAATTTGATCATGCTTCCTGCATCGTGTTCGAATGAGAGTTTCCCACTGCAGAGTACCCACCTTCCAATCTCACTCTCCTGTAAATGTTCCCAACACATTAATCATATGTTTTCATGAAATACAGCATCAGTGATCAAACAGAGTTTGGGACCTCTTTAGCATGAATAGCTTTCCTAATCGCTGGATCGTTCAACCAAGCTGTCGCAACTCTATCATCCTGCAAATAAACGTTATTTCTTTCAGCTTATAATCTCAAGTGGTAAAATAGAAAGGCGTGAGGTTTCAGTTTACTTACAACACAAGGAACAGAGACGTCAGAAAGGAGTTGAGACCAGCTAGGAACAATGCCTGGACGTACAGGCGCACGAACTGGCCACGCTCGACCAAACATTCTTTTTCTTATAGCTAACGATTTTTCGGTTTTGCCTAGCTGAAGGAGACTTGTAGGCAGCGATCTGATGTCAAATGCAGATAGCGATGTTCCATGGTAACATGGCTCAAGAATGTTGTATATGTTCAACTTGTCAATATCCTGACATGTAAAAATGATATTAAAACCATCATCTTACAACCTTGTCAATGTCTACAAATTAACATAAAACATTATACATACATCTGAAACTTTCGTCATCTGTTCCTCGCATGCGAGTCCACTTATTTCATAGAAATTTCCATTGCAAGCTTTTGTAACGTTCTGCGGTTTTCTTTTCAATATGTGTTAGATATATGAGATGAAAGAAAGTGGAAGAGTAAGCATCAACCAAGCAACTAAACAAACCTCAAAGAGTTCATCAGAGATTAGTCCCATCCCGTGTGCAAACGGGACAAGAGCATTTCCATCAAACATTAGATCCGCAACTCCGTTTCCAACCAAATATCCCTGTCCAAAACCAGAGCAAATCAACCAATCATTGTCTGAAACCAAACGAGAACTCAAGAAACTGAGATTGACTCGTTACCTTGAAGTTAAGAGCCGGCTTTACACCATTTTTGTTCCCTGCAACATAAGCATAAACCAACAAATGAAAAGAAAAGCTTGACAAGATCCATTATCGATTATGAAAGGAGATGATATATATTATATACCTTTGACAACTTCTGAAGCAAGAGTTGGGACATAGACTCCAGCATAAGATTCTCCAGAGATGAAAAACGGATTCGATTGAAACTCAGGAAACAGTTGGAACCACTGGTGAAGAACATTCGAAAGAAAGAAGCATTTAGTGATATGAATTACACCCAAGAACTAAAACATTTCTAAAGATTCACCTTGAGAAGGAACGCGTGAGAGTCAACCGCGGTTTTCAAATCACCGGTTACGTAATCAGATTTGTTGTTTGAGTAAGAGAATCCCACACCAACAGGGGAATCAAGGTATATTATATTAGAGACCTGAAAAGTAAACAAATCTTACATCAAAACATTACAAAGACTAGTAAAAACCGATATTTATTCTTTAAAATCACCTTGGACCAACTATAAGGATTGAGATGCAAGAGTGGGAGGCTATTGTTTTTATTTGGTTTTTCGAAATTGAAAGGACCGTGCTCGTACACAAATCCATCCATGCTTGAACAACCTGGACCACCATTGAGCCATAGAACGACTGGATCTTTCGAAGGATTCTTCTCTGATTCAACAAAGTAATACCATAGATTTTTCCCAAGGTCCTTATCTATAGTCACATACCTTATATTCCAAACAAAAAAGATTATATATATAAACTAGAATTTTGAATTTCAAGAACAGAGTATTTGACATTTTACCCGGAGTAGTGTTTTGATGGAAAAGTGCTGTCGAAGCCAGGAAGGTTGGTAATAAGAGCAGATTCAGGAGCTGATTGTATTTTTACAAACACAGAAGAGAGTAATGTAACAAAGACAAGAACTTTCACTAACCAGACCATTGTGATCATTAACAAAAAAAAAACCAGAAACGAACAAGAAATAGTTCTCTGTAGTATTGCTTTATATAGAACAACACAAAGAAAAAATCTTGGGAATATTTTGTTAGTTGCCCATAAACCAACAAAAAAAAAATGAATGTTGGGAAAATGATTTAGCACGAATTAAGGATGAAATTCTGGTAAAAAGGACAAAAAGATGATCTGGAAATTTAGAACAAATTTAGAAACATAGGATTGGTATATAGATCTTTTAGCTACATATGTGATTCTGCAAAGCAACAGTTGCCTTAAAAGGCACGATATTGAGCATTTCTATAAAAGATACATATGTAAGTATTATGTATATGCTTAGCTTGCGTCTGTGTTGAAAGTTGCATAATCAAAGATATGAGTGGCGCGAGTTGACTTGGGACCGCTTATTAAATTAAAGTAACAAGCGGTTACTTAAAGTGACGACTGGCTTACCGAACGATGACACGTGGTAGTTGTCTGGATATCGTTTTGTTAAGTTTTAGGCGTTTTGTTTGAAAACGATTCCCAAAACAATAATTGAAAAATTTAGTGTTAGTTTGAACGATAACTTCTACGAATTAGCTTCCCGATCATTAAATTGTGTAATAGTTTAATCTGTATTTTGATGATAATATAACTTTCAAGCCTATAAAACTAAGATCTAATGGAAAGCAAATTTTATAGAAGAATAGATTCGATCCGTTCCAGTCTACTTAATTTTTGGTTATAGTTTGTTTTTTTTTTTTTTAACGCAAATCATATATATTAATAAGAGCGGGATTGATCCCGATACAAAATATTTGCAATACATTCAAGAACAATATTATGATAAATAAACAAAAATGATTCTATGCTGAGATTTTGCCAAACAATCTACTGGGATGTTTATTTTTCTAGGATTCCAATTAAACTCGACTTCTTCAAATCTTCTCATCCACTCCTGTATCTCAGATATCCAATTTATAATATCAAATCTGCAAGGTTTTTGAAGCAATATATCCACTAATATCTTGCAATCGCCTTTAAAGCAGATTTTCTGGAAGCCTTTAATCCATGCATGTTGCATAGCCATCACTAATGACTGACATTCCGCTTCAAGAGCATTTGAAACCGGACACCCAGAGGCTTGTCCAGCACCCTTGAACGCTCCATTGAAATCTCTAAATAACCACGCTGAAGTAGACTTGTCATTAGGATTGAGAAAACTACCATCATAGTTGCATTTAATCCAATCCAACCTTGGACGAGTCCAACCGTGGCGACATCGATTTGCAGCCGAACGACATGGACCAGAGAGATTGCTTCTCGTTTGCTGACTCAGACCATTTGCCAACCATTCTTCAGCATCTTGTATTGCTTCTCTCAAATCCTTCCGCCAACTATTATGAATCTGTTGATGGATTAATTTATTCCGACTAGTCCAAAGTCTCCAAAGGATCCATAAAACAAGGTGATTCCGGACATGTGAAGCTCCATTCCGTTTATGAAAAAGAAAAACTTCCTGCATTTTATCAACAAACTGCATCTGTAAATTTGTTAAACATTGTAAAGGGATTTTTGACTCCTTCCAGATTTGCTGAGCATGAGGACAAAGGAAGAAAAGATGATCCGTAGTCTCAATGTCAAGACCACATCGATGGCATAAAGAATCAGCTTGGATATGTCTTCTATGTAATTCATCCCCTGTTGCTAATGCTGAAGAAAGCATTCTCCACAGAAAATGCTTTAGTTTGGGAGCAGTGTGCAAGTGCCATATTTGACGCTTAACTAAAGGATTTTCGGGAGGCATTCTTCTCGATTCAACATCCTCAGGAAGATGGGTGGCTAGCCAATATCCAGATTTAACAGATAGGTACCTGACTCCGTGTAATGCCACCCTAGAAAGTCTTTTTGTTGAACTGCACTAACCTTAATTCGAAGTACAATCTTAGCATCTTTCGGGTGAATATGATCTCTGATAAGAGCTTCACTCCAAGTCCTATTGTGACTGTTTAAAAAACTAGAAACTGTGCCATTGGTTTCTTGAGATGGATTTAATTTTCGAGGGGGCCGTGGAGGGTGTATCGGAATCCACGGGTCAGTCCATGTTTGGATCAAAGAACCATTACCAACAGTATATCTCAGTCCTCTCGTAAGTAAGTCACGGCCAAAAAGAAGGGATTTCCATACAAAGGAAGCTTGAGAACCTCTTGTTGCATTTAAAACATTGGACCGGGAATAATATCGACCTTGAAGAGTACGGGCCATGAGACATGAGGGGTGATGGAGCAAGCGCCAGATCTGTTTTGCTAGCATTGCATCATTAAAGCTACCAATATCTCGAAAGCCCAGACCACCTTCATTCTTAGGTATTTTCATTCTATCCCAAGCAACCCAATAAATTGACTTTCGATGACTCTGATTTCTCCACCAATAGTTGGCTAGTAAGCTTTCTATATCTTCACATGTACGCTTGGGAAGCTTAAAACAATTATAGTGTACACCGGCATTGAAAGAGCAATAGACTTTAGGAGAACTTCCTTACCTCCTTGAGACAAAAATTTGTTACTCCATCCAGTTGTTCTTTCTCTTACTTTCTCAACTATGGACTGAAATAATTCAACCTTCTTACGCCCAAATTGTTCTGGAAGGCCTAGATACTTGCTACATCCTCCATCATTGAAAATTTGAAGAAGTCGGCGCAAACGAGTCTTGGTAATAGCCTATACTCTTTTACCAAATGTGATAGCAGATTTACGTTTGTTCACCATTTGACCTGATGCTTGTTCGTATTGTCGGAGAATGTTCATTATAGCCGAACAAGATTTATCATTGGCCTAGCAGAAAAAAAGAGAATTATCAGCAAATAAGAGGTGGCTAATTGCAGGGCTTCCATTGCTAATCTTAACTCCTTTAATGATTCCTTCTGATTCAGCCCTCTTCATAAGATGACTTAAAACTTCTGCACAGAGAATAAAAAGATATGGAGATAAGGGATCTGACGAATTCCACGTTCCGGTTGAACAAATCCATGTGGGTAGCCATTTACATTGATCGAATAAGTGGTTGACCGAATGCAATGCATAATCCACCCAACCCATCGAGTATCAAATCCAAATCTTAACATCGTCTCTTGTAAGAAATCTCATTCCAATATGTCGTACACTTTAGTAATATCTGTTTTTATGGCCATGAACGAAGTAGAACATCTTCTCTTAACTTTCAAAGCGTGTAAAATCTCATGAGCCACAATGACGTTATCCGTAATTATTCGACCCGGAATGAAAGCAGTTTGTTCTTCAGAAATAAGGTTAGCGAGATGAGCTTTTAAACGATCTACCAAAATCTTTGATATGGTCTTATATGTTTATTTTATGTTTCCTTTTGATATTGTCATTTAGTTAATATAATGATATAAAATATCGTGAAAATAAGTGTGAAGAATAATAATAAAAAAGTTTGAGTAGAGACGAATTTTTTAAAAAGAAGTAATAAAGAAAAAGGGTTCCCTTCTTCATATTATATTTTTGATTTTTTTTCATAGTGAAAATCTCGTTGATTATAAACGAATGGTTTTGTATATATGACCGGTCTAGAAATTTAGGACACTTAAACAAAAGAAAATAAATATGCGGCCTAATTTAGACATTTTTTAAATATAAATAAAAACAAATTTTAGAGCTTTAGAAAATCAGGAACCTATTGTTGCAAAATAATAAAAGGGATAAAGGGATCTATTTATATATTATGTATAAAGGTAAAATATATTTATAACATGTATATATATATATATATATATTGTAGAAAATTAGTGAACAACATGTATATACATATATGACAATGTCTAGATTATATTATGTTAGAAAAATTCATATATTTATATTAGAACTTATATATTTTATTTTTTATGTACGTTGTTAGAATAATGAGTAACTTGATACTAACCAGTGCTACGACACACAGTGATGTTTTCTTAAGTAACATTAATTAATAAATATAAAGTTACAATTGATGTATCATATTCAATAATATAATTTGTATATATATATATATATATATTTATTTATTTTGAAAATTGAATTTTGTTTGGCTAATTTTGGTTTATGACATTATGTAATGTCACAATTCAATTATTTTTGTTGTATCTACTGAGTATTGTTGTAAATCTGAGTTAGTTCATATTTTTAGAATTTAATATTTTTAACACGATTATTGAATTTAAATTGAATCATTCAATAATTTTAAATATAAACATTAATAGCACCTTAATTTTTTATAGAGTTTAGATATTATTAAAATTTCAAACTTTTTTAACCTTATACAGTAATAATATTTTAAACTTTAATAAAGTTTAATTATTATCAATATTTTACACTTTTTATAAATTTAAATCTACATAATAATAACAATATGCATGAATGCCTTCTACAGTTCAGTCTCTCGGTTATAACTCTCCATGATGCTATTTTAATTTGTAGTTACTAAAATAGGTTTAAATGAATTGGTGCAAACATTAAAGTTTGGTTGTGCATGTAGGGAGGGCGCTATCATTAAAGTTTGGACGGATCCTTGGTTGTCTACATCGGTCCCTTTGGTTCCGTATGGTTTTCCTACGTTGGAAGAAGTTGATTTAACAGTTGCAGATTTGAGAGATTTAAATTCAAATCATTGGGACTGGGAGAAGGTAAGACTTTTTCTACCTCTGTATGAGGAAGTAATTAGGCTTCTCCCGACAAGAGCTGCAAGACGGAGTGATGCTCTTAGTTGGCTGCCTGTGAAGAATGGGGTTTACTCTACAAGATCAGGGTACGGCCTTATGTCCACCCTGGATCTAAACCAAGCTGAAAAAGACTCTAGTTGGCAGAAGCTCATTTGGCGGTCTAAAACTCTCCCTAAAATTCGACATCTTCTGTAGCGTGTAGCACGAAATGTTTTGCCGGTGGGGGTTAATTTAGCATGGCGTGGTATCACCACTACTAATGCTTGTCCTAGATGTAGAGAACCGGAGTCCGTACCACATCTTTTCCGAAATTGTGATTTCGCTCAAGAAGTTTGGGGCTTGGCACCATGATAAGACATCCTTATAGCTCAGACCTAACTCCCTTAGGTTTTATTTTGGCTATACAAGGAAGTATTAACTTACCGCTTGTTGGTTTGTTAATTCTGTTATTTCCTTGTATTTGCTGGATTATTTGGACCGCTAGGAATAAATTGGTGTGCGAGGGTAAAGTTTTTACCCCGGCAGATATTGTTTCGAAATTGATAATGGATGCAAGGATATGGGCAGCATCGCAAGACAGTTTGTCTAAAGTGTCAATCGCATTTACCAGTAGATCATATGTTTCAGCTATATCTCCGGCTGCACGAGTTTCTTGTTTTGTTGATGCGACATAGGATGTGTTTTCTCATAGATGCAAACTTGGATGAATTATTCGATCCAATGCAACTCATGATGAGATTCTAGAAAGCTCTACTCGAAGGGATGTATCTTTTGCTCTAATGGCTGAGGCTTGGGCAGGTTGGGAGCCTTAGTGGCTCTTAAAGAACAAGGTTTTGAAGAGATACAAGTCTTCTCAGACTCATTATCTTTGATTCAGACTTTGAATTCTGGAGTGTCTCAAACTGATATATTTGGTATCCTTGAGGACATTAGGAAACTTTGTAAGGAATTTAGATCTATCTCTTTTTCTTATGTTTTGAGAACAAATAATTCCGAAGCTAATTCTTTAACTAAGTCAGCTCTTGTATCATTTCATATTTGAATGGAATAAAATTAATTAGGTGACAAAAAAAAAAAAAAAATTGGTGCAATTGTTTAATTGAAGCATTGCAATATTTGTTTTATTTGACATACTATTGCAAATTTTGGTTTATTTTAAGAACCGTTGTAATTTTTCAGGCCTGGAATGGTAGTAATTCTTATATAGTTTTTGGTTTTTGTTGTTTCAAAAACCATATAATTATTCAATCAAGATTATTTAGAAAAAATAGTTTTCCTAAAAAATAGGCGAATCCAGATTTTGAACGTTTTTACATTAGTCTAAACAAAATTTAAAATCCTACTTTCATGAGTTTTGAGATTTGGTAGCAACAAAAATATTTTCTTAAGTTTTCAACTAATTTTATTTTCATTTTGCAAAATCCAAAAAGACAAATCCAAAAACGGCTAAAACTATACCCAAAATTGAGTTTGAACGCAAAACTAGACCCCAAATTGAAACAAAGCAAAACTAGACCTTTGGGGTATGGAAATTACATTAACCCCCTTTATTTGCAAACAAAAAAAACAGAAACCGCAATTACAGTTGTAACCTCCGCGCGAAGTAGACTTCTTGAACGAAGTCTCACAGTAGACTTCGTCATGACATCCATGAAGTCTAAACCGTAATTAAACTTTGGATTTAAATTAGGAAAATAATAAAAAATATTTTCAATGCAATTTCTTCTAAAGAAAATAAGATTATCTAAAATATGAACTTTATAAATTAAAATTTCTGAAACTTTCATAAATTTTAAGCATGTATAGGTTGATTATGTTCTAAAATACATAAACAGTCGCATACTTCGACCATGAAGTCTGAACCGTAATTAATTGTGAAATTTTATTAAAAAATAAAAAAAAATATTTCGATTAAAATTTTTGAAAGATAAATTATTTTAAATCAAATCGAATAGGTTTAAAAAAAAAATTCATAACACTAACACATTTGATGTAAACCATGTGAGTCATATAGGTTAGAGGTTACCAATGGGTAAGAATCCATGCATATATCTTTAGGGTTAGACTTAGATTGATATGTTTTTGATATAAAATGGCGATCCTTCGTATAGTTGTTAGATTTTGAATATATTATACTATTTTCATGTCAAATGTTAGTATTTGTTAACTAAGAGTGAAATAAACATTCGAAATTTAGGTTTAGGGCTTACAGACTTCTCGAGTTTCGGGTGAAGTCTCACGGTAGACTTCGCATGTGAAGTCTGTAAGATTTTGTTATCGTAGACTTCTTTGTAGAAGTCTGATGAAATTCAAATGAATCCAAAATTTTGAAATGTTTTCGCGAAAAATTTTGGAGGAAAATTTTGGGGGAAAATTTACATTTACCAAAGAAGATAAAACTGAAATTGCAATAGTTAATCTAGGTAAAAAAATTAAAAAAATTCCATCGCCTTTTTTCTCCTTCGAATCACCAAACGTCGCCGGAAATCTCTAAACGCCGACACTCTTTCTCTTCTTTCGCCGTAAGTTATCGATATTCTTTCTCCTCTTTCTCCTCTCTTGCGGACTCGAAAACTTAATCCCATCTTTATTTTGATTCGCAGATCTGGGAATCGCAACCGTCTATTCATATCTTCAAAGCTATTCTGTTTCTGTCTTCGCATATCAGATGAGTAGCAGGCGGTCGGTGAAGAGAGCATTGATTCTAGATGACGATGACGATGAAGATGAAGATCCAGATGAAGATGAAGATCCCAATGAAGATGAAGAACAAGAATCAGATGAAACTCAACACTTACTAATCCAGACCCTGAGATGCCAATGCAAAATTTTGTCGACCATTGAAGAAGGAGTACGATAATGCATTCTCGTACTCCTTCTTCACCAGGTTGACAAAATTTTGCATTGACATCTCAGGGTGCTGGTTAGTAAGTGTGAGTTCATCTTCATCTCTTCATCTTCTCTCTTCTTCGCTGTTCATCGCATATAGGTTAGAGGTTGCCAATGGGTAAGAATCTTTGCATATATCTTAGGGTTAGACTGTAATTGATATGTTTTTGATATAAAATGGCGATCCTTCGTGTAGTTGTATGTTTTGAACATATTATACTATTTTGATGTCAAATGTTAGTATTTGTTAACAAAGAGTGAATTAAACGTTTAAATTTTAGAGTTTAGGGCTTACAGACTTCTCGAGTTCAGATGAAGCCTCACGGTAGACTTCGCATGTGAAGTCTGTAAGATTTTGTTATCGTATGAAATTCAAATAAATCCAAAACAAAGTTTAATATATTATAAATAATCTTATGTTCTTAAACAGAGATAAATTCCCTATCTAGGGACAATTGCCCTGTATCTTGCTACATATCAAACATCAAGAAGTCGTCTCTCAAATCTTCAACCTCTTCCATCGCGTGGGTCGAACAAAAATGTCCGATAAACCTTCTTCAGTTTCCAGTCAAGTGTCATCATCACCACCTGTGGGAATTAGATTGGTATTGTCGAGATCAATTACGATATTTAAACTGTAGTAATAACACACTTACGCGCGAACTGATTTATCCTCCATAATTTAAGCACCACGATCACCGCTCCACCCCTCCTGTTCCTAATGCCATTCCAGAAGTTATAAGCGTGTTCACCGGTTGCCACACACTTTAACATATTGTCCCTATTATGATTAATAAAAGGTGGTTGTAAATTACAATACGGTGAGCTTCGTCATGGTATTATTATTGTTTGGTTTAAACTTACATGGCATCTTTGATGTGAAACACACTCTTTGAAAATGTACGCCAAGTGGACTCTCTTGAAGGGGGCATGTGTTGCAGAGCATGCCATAGTATCTACATCATAAGTGTTCTCCTTTAGTTAAATAAAGTTACATGCATATAAATTATGGGTTAAAAAATTTGCATGCATACCTATAGCAACGTTCGTTTTGGTTTTGATGTCACATATTTGGGTCAAACTAAAAAAATCCAAGTAGTGCTCGTCGTTCAAAGGATCGATATTTATGATTCCAGTCTTCGTATACTGGGTAGACTGGATTGTAAGTTTGAAATGAGAGTTTGTTGCACGGAACACTGCGAATCCTGGCTGTACTGCTACATTCTGTATTTCAATCCAGTGCCTTTCATACTTCTCCAATCCAGAGGAACACTGGCACATGTTCAGGAGTAATCATCAACTCCATCTTAGTTCCCTGCATAAAGAAGCATCACCAAAGTATTTGTATTGTCAGATCCATTGTGACTGCATGTCTGCATGTAAGTGAATATTCTTACCGCTTCATCTACTAATACGTAGGACCAGTAGGGACCTACATTGAGAACGAGAGTAAGAGTAGGCGCGGAGAATCTTGACTTTAAAACACCCAATCTGTTTTGCAGCCATTGTCTCTTTCATTTGCTTCGGCTAGAAGGTTGTAAGCATCCATCGGGTTTTGTTTTTCTTGTTGTGAGTTTTGTGTTTCTGAGATAAAAGCAGTGAAGAAGAAATGAATACGACTATGGAGGTGGAATGATTAATAGATGGGAAACTGAAAAGATTAATAGATGAGAAACTGAAGAGACGGACGTATCTTATCTCAAGGACGTGAATTTAAAAAAAAAAAAAAATTGCAGCGTTTCTGGTTCTTTAATGTTTTGTTTTAAGGTTACAGGACTTTCTTCAGTAGTGTTCTATATAGACTTCATGAGAAGACTTCACACGCCAGAATTCAACGAGCAACTGACTTTCCTCTGTAAAGTCACCGATTTATTTAATTTTGGGGGGAAAAAAATTTTGGGGGGAAAAAAAAAACACAAAAATTTACTAAACAATTTACAACTGTAAATGTACGAAGTCTGTAAGCGAAGTCTCCAAATGAAGTCTGAAAATGACAGACTATAGACTTCATGACCAGACTTCACACGCAGACTTCAATGAGAGACTTGTTTGGCGAAGTCTGCTAACGACTTCCTCTGTAAGTCACCGATTTATCTAATTTTGGGGGAAAAAATTTTTGGGGAAAAAAATTTACAGCTGTAAATGTACATTTACCGGTTTGGCATAAACATTTTACAGCTATAAATATACGAAGTCTGTAAGCGAAGTCTCCAAATGAAGTCTGAAAATGACAGACTATAGACTTCACGACCAGACTTTACACGCGGACTTCTACGAGAGACTTCTTTGGCGAAGTCTGCAATAGACTTCGTCTGTACGTAACCGATATTATCTAATTTAAAAAAATTTTAAAAATATTCAGTGTGTCAGATAGAAATTTCGGAGACTGGAAAAGATGTTTAGGTTAAATTAAATTTACATCTACTAAAAAAAATTAAGAAATCTCCATCGCTCTTTTCCTTCTCCGAAACACCTAAAGTCACCGGAATTCTTCAAAAACGCCGCCGACTCTCTTACTCCTCTTTCTCCTCTTTCGCGTAAGTTATCGATTTTCTTCCTCCCTGCGGGAAAACCCCAAACTCTCTCAAGAGACGACACTCTTGTCTCGCCGGAAAATAACCATGCGACGACACTCTCTCGACGACGACACACTCTCTTTACTCTTTCTCTGAACTGTTTCTTCCTTTTTCTGTATCTAAACCCAATCTTTTATTTATTTCGCAGTTCTGGAAATCGCAGACTTCATTCACATCTTCATCTTCATTCGTTCCAGCTAATCAAATTAAATTTCAGTTTAGCCTCTTCGTCTGTCCCTTTTTACTATATTGTTGGAGACTTCATTAAGAGAAGTCTATATGCAGACTTCGCCGGCGAAGTCCGTACATTCACAGTCATCTAACTTCCTATTTTTTCTTCTGTGACATAGGTTTGTAATATGGCTCTTTCGCGCGAAATAGCTGAATACGAATCGAAGGAGGCTATTCACCATATTCCAAAGTTTCCACGCATGCATTTCACCAAAGACGCTGAGCCGCAGGCTGAGAAAAGTATATGCTACTACAGCGGAAACCCTAAGCTTCTTACAGCTGTCAAGGGTGCACTAAATCCTGGTGAATGGGGACGCTTTGGACTTCCCCTCTGGGTGTCTTCCTAATGTTACCACGAGCAACAAATCGCATCGGCATCAAGGCTGGTCCACTATATGCTCAGTTTCCAACTTATATGCCATCTAAAGCATGGAGATTGAGGCCTAGTGGTGAAGTCCCAGTGAGATTCTCTTTAAACGAGTTTGAAAACATCACTAGGCTCAACTGCGATTATGTTGAAAACCTTATGACTCCGGAGCCGGAGGCTGAGATCACAGATGAGCTGAGGGAGTTTTGGGTAAAGCTTGGAGTCGATGTGGCTGTAGGACCAAGCTATGAAGCCTTGGTATTCAGCGTGTTCACGCTGTGCTCAATGGATTCGGAAGATCGAGTGAGGTTGGGGTATCTAGCCATCCTTGCCAGCTGGATTGATGCTCACCCTCACCATCAGGGCAATCAATGTGAACCTTGCTAGGTTGGTGATGGATCTGGACAAGTTTGTTGCATACCCTTGGGGAAGGTAGCTTTCAAGATTCTGATTTCGTCGGTGAAGGCTGCTGATATCTCCAGGACTTATCACATATGCGGATTTGTCCAAGCGTTTGCAGTCCTGGGTTTACTTTGCCCTACCAGACTTGGCAAAAGAGGTCGGAGATCCTTTCCCCATTGACCCCAATGAAGCAAGGCCACCTCTCCTATCTTACAAAGGATCAAAAGGGAGGAAAAACCTCAGAAATGGCATCCTCAAGCAGGTATGTCTGTTATTATATATATCTTCATCCTTCACACATGTGTGTCTGTTATTATATTATCTGATCTCCCTCTATTCAATTTTATGTTTGTAGACCAGAGTATGCAGCTTTGTCGAGAAAGATATTGATGAGATGTTCCCACGGTGGGATGATGATGAGGAGGATGAGGGAATTGTTACATTGTAAAGCAATGTATGGATATTTCTCAACTGAACGTGCAGTGGCAAAGAGGACTCTGGCCATCTAAGGGTGTGTTGCCCTCAAACTTCAAGGAGAAGGTTGCTTTGAAGTTGAAGGAGAGGTGAAGTGATGATAAAGGATGAGCCTTATCATGGCATTTACCCTGAAGAGAGAGCTAGAAGCTCCTGAAGAGGTAGTTTGAAGAAAGCTCGTCTATCCCTGAATTTGAGCAGCGCATATGTGATGCGTTGAAGGAGTAGTTGACACTCGACTCAACACGTTTGAGGCAGAGTTGAAGGGGCAGTTGGTTGAGCTTGGAACGAAGATTGTCTTACTCACTGACAAAGTAGACGGTCTGAGTTCTGCTTTTGATAAGTTCACCAGCGGAGCTATGAAGAATATACGCGAGGAAGTGAAAGAGAATCCTCAGGAGAAGCAGGCTGAATCTGAAGCCAAATCAAATCAACCTGAGGAAGGGGCTAGTCTTCATAACCTTCTCTCAAAGAATCCCAAGAGGCAGAGGAAAAGTAAAAGAGTAGCTGCCATTCGTAGTCAGTCACGTGGATGAGTATGTGAAATTTGTTGCATGTTTAACTCTTATTTTGGATTATTGTTGGAAAATGTTAGAATGATGTTTGTGCTTTTGCAATAAAAAGATGTTGTTTGTCCATTGGAAAATTGCAATAAAAACTATGTTTGCTTTCAAACTATGCAGAGCAGTGTTAACAAGGGCAGTGAAGGTAGTGTTTCTGGTAAAAAACTCCAAAGATGTAGATACGGAGTTTGATAAAGCAAAAAGGGCAAAACAGAACTTGAAGTAGAAAGCAGCAATGCTAATAGCTAAGAAGATGGGTGATAAAAAAAGTTGCAAGAGAGGCTGGTTGTTCGTCCTGGCAATGGCTATGACCCTTATAGTCCTATTTCCAAGGACAAAAAAGCCAAGCTGACTGCCTTCTTGGTGACTTGCCCGTAAGTTGCACTATTTAATCACCCTTTTAAACATAGTTTTATGTCACATGATTTTGTAATGTGTGTGTAACTTCATTTTTAAAGGGAGTTGAAGCAGAAAAAACCCAAGGAACACTCAACCACACACTGGTACCAAGTGCTGCAGACTCCCAGAATATGGCTTTGGGACCTGGTGAGACTTCTTGTAATAAGTCTGAGAGTGAAGTTCATATTGAAGTCTGAGGGTGAAGTTCTCAGACTTCACTCTCAGACTTCACTCTCAGACTTCACTCTCAGACTTCCCTCTCAGACTTCACTCTCAGACTTCACTCTCAGACTTCACTCTCAGACTTCACTCTCAGACTTCACTCTCAGACTTTATATGCCAGACTTATGTTTTTTTTATCGTTTACTGCAAGGTTGCTTTACAATAACTAATTATTTGCTTACTGCCAGCACATTGATGATGAATCAATCTACTAAGACAACGGTTCACGAACCCGCATCTAGAATGGTTTAGGAGCGACATAATCTGCTTCGTTGATTCATCTCACCACGATGTGGAAGGTCTAAGATGAAGAATGATCTGAAAAGTGGTTTGAATATGGAAAATGTGTAGGCAGAATGCTACCTGTGGCTTCGTATGATCTTGCCACCGGAGGGCAACCAGAGTCTGCAGATCTGATAGAGTGTGGTGGTGGAAGATGTGGATGAAATCACACATCCCTTAACATCAAGTCTACGCATTTGGGTTGCTCTACTGATTGATATTCATAAGAGGACACATCGTTTATTTGGGATATGCGATCTAACGATTCTGCAGGGAGAGGGATATTGAGAATTAAAGCTGCAATACATCCTGCTTTTGCGACTATAATGGCTTATCTTATGAACCTTCTAAGCTCTGTGGAGCTAAAAGATAAGTACCTTATGTTCCCTTACACATACGAGGCGTGGTTCCAAGAAGAGTGTGTCCTTAAAAAACAATCAGAGCGGTGACTGTGAAGTGTATTGCCTGAAGTACATCGCAGTGTCATGCGCTTGGCATACCATTTGATCAAACCCGCTTGTGTGATAAAGAACATTCAAGTTATAAGGGAGAAGTGGCTACAGAATATACGATGAGCTCGGCATAACCGATTGAGAAGCGCGGCTTACGTATAGGTTTGGATTTGTACGACTGAGCTTCTCTTAACCGTAATTTTGTAAACTAGCTAAGGAATTTAACCGTATATTTTGATATAAATTTACCGGGTATTTTGTAAGTTGTATAAATCTGGATATTTGTATGCTGTATAAATCTTGATATTTTGTATGTTGTATAAATCTGGATATTTAACTAGGGTTTTGTATGTTGTATAAATCTGGATCCCCTATTTTGTATGTTGTATAAATCTAGCATAACCTTATATTTTGTATAATCTTGTATAAATCTGCTTAAATGAAATATAACCACAAAAATCTTTTCTAGGAGACTTCAATCGCAGACTTCTACTGAAGCTTTCATCTTCGTACAAAACCTTAGTTAGAGACTTCTGTAGGAGACTTCAAACGCAGACTTCTACTGGAGACTTCATCTTCGTACAAAACCCTAGTAAGAGACTTCCTTAGGAGACTTCTCATTTAGACTTCTCAATTACGATAAAAAGCACGCAAAACAAAACGGACATTCGTGAAACGTCGCTTCTTATCATTTATTACTCTTCTCCAAAACACGCAACCGACTATATTACTGAGTAGATCTAAAAATTACAGTTTCATCTATTGCTTTCTAAGGAAATCTCAATTATCTTTTATAAAAAAAAAATGTCGTACACAGCAAGAATCATCGAAAGAGGTTTGAAGAACCTCTTGAAGAATTTGAATACTCACTTCACGGCAAGTAATCTCTATACATCTTCTTCTAATTTCTTACCAATTTCATGCAATCTTCTAATTTCTTACCAATTTCTTTTAGGACCTGTGGCCGATGACATGTTCTATTGGGAGGGTATGCTATTTAATTTGGTCCTATTAGCACCCCTTATGAGGGAGAGTTTTTCAAAGTGATTGATTCGTTATCCGCCGGGATATCCGATTAAACCCCCATACGTAAGTTTTGATCATATTCCAGTTACACAAATAGAACTTAGAGAACGCACGCATGTTTAATAGTTAGTAAAACACATAGGGATAATTAGTAATAGAATATGTCATTTTCATGTAATTGGAAATTCCAGTGTTATTCAATTGTAAATTTTATGAATTCTATTAAATTTCAGTGTTATTCAATTGATGGATTTTTAGATTCTATTAAATTCTCATAAAACACTTTAAAATCTATGCATTTCAATTCTCTTCAATTCTTATATCCAATACCCTCTCCTAAATATCGTGACGGTTTGGGTAATGTAGGTTCGTTTCAGCACCCCGATCTACCACCCTAATGTGGATCGCGGGAGTATCTACTTGAAGATGCTCCTTTTTGGGACCTGGTGAGACTTCTTGTAATAAGTCTGAGAGTGAAGTCTCATATTGAAGTCTGAGAGTGAAGTCTCCATATAAAGTCTGATAGTGAGGTCTGAGGGTGAAGTCTCTTGTGAATATGTTGTATGAGCCAGAAGTGGGTGAAGGAGATAATTTTGTGGATTCCTTTGCTGAAGTCTACATCAAAGATCAAGACCGTTTCAATGAGAAGGCACGAGAAATGTCTGAAACTTTGGCCGGAGGATCAAAGAGCACTTGATCCTTTATGTATTCTTCAAACCTTATTTTGTAATCTTCAAACCTTATTATGTTATTTATGGTTCTGAACCTTATTACTTTTATATAAGTAATTATCGTTAATTACTCTTTTTTTTAAATCACCTGAAATTTGGAATTAAATCGTAAAAGGGTAATACAACAAGTTGATTAGCCAACACGGTGGCTTAGAATACACATTAGACATGACATCCATCGATTTTGCTTTATCGTTAATTACTTTATAAGTGTTAATTATCGTTAATTACTCTTATATGTTAATGCATCGTAATGTAATCTTATTGTTAATTATCCTTAATTACTCTTATATGTTAATTATCTTCGTAAAAATACAAAAAAATAACTGGTCATTACAATTAAAACACAATTAAAAGCATAATTATATAAGTAAAAAAGTGTGTAGACTTCATCTTCGTAGAAAACCCTAATTTTAGACATCAATGGAAGACGTCATCCACAGACTACAACAGAAGACTTCATTGCATACTGAACATCTGATTATAGACTTCTACGGGAGACTTCAAATACAGACTTTCTGTTGGAGACTTCGTATGCGTCCTGAACTGACTTCTATGGGAGACTTCAAGAGCAGACTTCTACTTTCCTTCAACCTTGAAACGCTACGTAACAAAAAAAAAAAAAAAACAGAGTCTCTTAAAAACAGAGTCCCCTCAAAAACAGAGCCCCTCAAAACAAAGATTTTAACTTACACAGTTAGCGCGAGTATGTCCAGACTGCTCTGCATTTTTGAACAACTATATTGGCTTGTGAGCCTTCCGCGGTTTTGGCGTAGTCTTTCTGGCGATTTCAAGCCACGTTTGCCACCTTGACTTCTTCTGCCTTCCAGGAGGACGCCGGATGAGTGGAGGGAAAACCTTGGCAAACTCGGGCTCTTTGATATCGAAGGTTTTGGGGAAAATATTGCCTGCATACGTCGAATACAAATATTCCTTTGTGTATGACGGGCATACGAGGGCGGCAACATCCATTTTAAGCTCAGGAGCAGCAGCAATAGCATGCGAGCAAGGTATTTCTCTACATCATACACTCCACATTCACATGTTCGATTGTTGGAAATCAACGATACAATCTCTATGTCCTCCTTCACGTGAAATTGCCCACCGTCTATGCGTTCGACAGTCATCTGGTCAGCATAATGCTGACGAATAGTTAGCAAATATTCAACTCCTTGCTATGTTTGGTTGTGAGACTGATAGCGTCTTCTCTCTTTTTAGAAAACCATCTTCCTAGCTTCTCTCGTATGAATTCCAAAAGAAAGGGTATGGGAAATCCTCGAGCTGGCTTAAGTGCAGAGTTTATCGATTCAGCAATGTTGCTCGTTTGTATGTTGTATCGTTCTCTGGAAAGTGAACGCGGGCCCATAGTTTCACATCTGCGTCCTCCAAGTAAGCTGCAAGATCGGGCTTCGTCTCACGTAAGGCGTCCATGTACTGTTAAAATCATAATGCGTATATGCATACGCAGCCCCTTTGACCAAGTACATAAGTTGCTTTTCTCTTGTACTTCATGATTATGTTATTATGTAGGTGATAATAACATATCCCTCTTGTTGCCCATGGCATAACAGTTTCAATGGCATTCTTAATCGAGGCGTGCCTGTCGGACACTATGACCAAAGGAAATTGATCAGAGACACATCCACTCAACTTAGTGAAAAACCATTTCCATGCTTCATCATTTTCAGAGTCTACAATAGCAAAAGCTAACGGGAATATTTGGAAATTCTCGTCCTAGCGCAAGCCACTAGCATAACTCCACCATACTTCCCGGTAGATGAACACCATCCACCACCATAACTCTTCTCAGAAACTGAAAACCGGTAATAAAGGCCTCAAGAGCCATAAACAGATATTTGAATCTATTTTGATCATCAACTACAAGATCAGTGACAGTTCCGGGATTGGCTAGCCCGATGCGATAGAGATAAGACGGCAGCTGCTCATATCCATCTTCAGCTATTCCCCACCAAGTGTTGAGCAAATATTAAAGCTCTATAGGAAGTGGTATAATTTATCTGCATACCATATTTATTCTTCATTGCAGATCTAATCATCATCGGCGTTACTCCATCGATTGTTCCCCATTCATCATAAAACAATTTAGCAATATATCTCGGAGCATGACGTTTGCGCAGAGAAATTCGGTCTGCAACATTGCAAGTATGATCTTTTTTTGTACAAGGTAACCCCAAAACTTTTTTGGTTCATTTTTCACAGCCGCTCTAATCCTCCAATTGCATCTTTTCACACCGCAGATGGCTACGAACAAACTTTTGTGTAGACTTATGCACTTTGAACGTGAATTTCGACATTATAGCCGTCAACCCGCAGCTCGGATACAAGCGCATCCTTTTGTAGGAAAACTCGCAGTCGTATAGATACCGTCTGACCATGTCATGTTGGATCTTGGGCCTTCACCAACAAAGCCACCTTCCGCACAAGACACGTATTATCCTCATCATCATTTTCACTACCCTCCTCATCCTCACTTTCCACATCCACAGTATAATCCTCAAGGTATTCTTCTTTAACCTCACCAGCATGAGATTCTTCCGCATCATCATCATCATCATCACCATCGTCGTTGACGTTAACCTCACCACCATCAGATATATCCATATCTTCGTCTTCAAACTCTTCTACATCCTGAAGGTCTTCGTCAACACTTTCACCAGGAACCTCATTGCCACTAGCCATACCAAAACGACTCGAGACCAAAGGCGTACAACATGCGTTTTACATAACTCAACCAAGGACCGCACTTGTCTATCATTTGAGACATGCATAGGTGGTGTAGGACAATTCGTGTCCGTTAGTTGCAACATTGAATTCGGCAACGAGTAAGTTAACTCGACGAAGTCGTTCTTGTCCAGCTCATAGTCTGCTAGTGCCATCTCAATGAGTTCACGGTGTGTACAAGAATCACTCAAGAAAAATTCTCCTCCTTTGGGATGATCCACCTCAAAATGCCACTTACAGTCTCTCATCACCCATTCTCCAAAGACAGCAGGTACATGAACCATTTTCTGAAAGACATTTGAAACAACACAAAGGCAAACTGTTAGTTTGTTTCACAGTAGAACTTCAAAGGTGAAGTCTGTTGAAAAATAATTTCAGAAATTTGTAAAATCGATTTTAAGATAGAATATAAGACATTGAGATGTGAAATTCATACATAAACAACAACAATAACTATACACATGTAAAAAATTTAAAATCTCGAAAATGCATATTATATATGATATAAATTCATATTTTAAAAAGATAGTGCAAGAGACTTCTCGAACGAAGTCTACGCACAGACATCCTCTGTGAAGTCTAAATTTATAACCTAAACACCCAATAAGTTCAGAAAAAATATATATAAATAATTATGCGATTAAAATAGTTCAAATTTCTAAAACATCAAAAGCCATACGTAACAAACATGTTAGGACAAGAAAAAAAACTAATTACAAATAGGCTAAAATTGCATTTTTACTGAAATTATCGTTAGAGACTTCACAGGCGAAGTCTCTTGGTAGACTTCTTTGATGAAGTCTGCTCTGCTATCGGAAGCAGACTTCGCCCGTGAAGTCTAAATTTATAACCTAAACACCTAATAAGTTCAAAAAAAATATAAAAAAATAATTATGCGATTAAAATAGCTCAAATTTATAAAACATCAAAAGCCATACGTAACACACATGTTAGGACAAGAAAAAAAATTAATTACAAATAGGCTAAAATTGCATTTTTACTAAAATTATCATTAGAGACTTCACTGGCGAAGTCTCTTAGTAGACTTCTCCAATGAAGTCTGCTTTGCTATCTGAAGCAGACTTCGCCCCTGAAGTCTGAAGCACGGGTCTAATTTTGCAATTGACCAGATTTTGACTTTTTGAGCAGACTTCACATGCGAAGTCTGCTACACAGGAGACTTCGTCAGAGAAGTCTATACCAGTTTGGGGTCTAGTTTTGCAATTGACCACAGTTTTGACTTTTTTAGTAGACTTCATCTAGGAAGTCTTTTTGGTAATAGACTTCATTTAGGAAGTCTATTACGTAATTAGACTTCCTCGATGAAGTCTTTTTGCCTTCAGAGACTTCTTCGGCGAAGTCTACCCATAAAGTAGGGTATAATTTTTGCAATTGACCAGAGTCGACTTTTACATGAGACTTCGTCTGAGAAGTCTATTTAGAAAAAGGGTTACTTTTGCAATTGACCAAAAAAATTTATTTTTAAATTCCAGAATTACCGATGGTTTGTAGACTTCATACGAGAAGTCTACCAATAGTCAATGTTTCGGATTTTTGGTCAAATGCAAAACTAACCCCTTTTCACGCAGACTTCTCAGATGAAGTCTCGTAAAAGTCTTCGTTCCGTCAATTGCAAAACTAACCGCTTTTTTCGCAGACTTCACATAAGAGTCTTTGTACAAGTGGACTTAACGGTCAATTGCAAAACTGAGACCCCTAGATATACTTCGACGGTGAAGTCTAAACACCGTTTTTTTTTATCAAAGGAGAACTTCAGACTTCATCGTGGTTCAATCGTGAAGTCTGAGACCCAAAAAGTCAATTGCAAACTAACCCCAGTTGACTATTGAGACTTCACCCATGAAGTCTGCTTCTGGAAAATCGGAGAAAATGAAGCAAAAATTACCAAGATTCGGTTTTGAGCTTGTGTTTAGCTTCTTAAACGGCCAAGAACTGATCACGCCAACAATACCCAAGCAACCCAAGCGTTATTATGCTCGAATCTTAGTAAATCGCAAGATATATGGATGGTAAATATTGAAAACGATATTATAGAGTTAAATGGTTGAAATGAGAGAGAAGATCGACAAAAATGGAGCTTTTAACTCAGTTTTAAAGCATTAACATCACTTAATTCGGTTGTTTGAAGCATTGAGAGCTCAATTTTGTTTGGTAAGTGTGGTTGGGAACTATTGAAGACGATGGCATTTTCGTTATTACGTGAGAATCTTTGGGTTATTGTTTTTCAAACCCAGCTACCAGACTTCACAGGAGAAGTCTGCGCTAGGTATTTTTGTGAAAAAAGAAGCGATGATGGGTATTTTAAGGCATTTTGAAAAGAAAATTAAGAGGGGTCTAGTTTTGGAATTGACTTCAAATAAGGGTCTAGTTTAGCAAGAAGCCCTACAAAATTTGTAAGGTATAGTGCATGAAGAGTAATACCAAAAATACTTTATTTCCATTACTTCAATTAGATTATACCAAGCTATTACGTACCTACTATTAAAATCTGCCCCTACCATTTTTATTATATTCATTTATCATTGATTTTTGTAGGTTTCTTAATTTGTTAGAATAGACCAAATACAATAACCGTACTGGCACATAAAATTTTAATTTTTAAAAAGTAAGAAAGGTATAGAATCAAAAAACAAATTACCAAGACGTGAGATAATAATTGTTATACTAAAGACATTCATAAAAATCGGGGAAACCAGTATTACAAACATTGCTTTGTTTTATAATCATCTTCAATGTATCATAAGATTCATGACATTGACCTGAATGTTCTTCATATGTAAAAATTAGCTTTGACAATGGTTAAAAACAGTTTAAAACAACATAATTTCAAACTCAAATCAAACAAAGCTATAATATATTTGTTACATTTAGGGTTGAAATAACTTTTCTCCATCCAAGATTCTACAGGTTTTGGAATTCTTTCTTTGAACACCACATTCATCATTTTCTTTTGTGGTTTACCATCTTTGTCAACTATAAGAACTTTTAGATCTTTTTTAGAAGTCACTCTAGAAACTCCAACGTAAAGTTGTCCTTGTAAAAAATATGGACTAAGGTAAAAACAGTCCAACTTTAGACAAAGATTGTCCCTGACTTTTGTTGATAGTCATTGCAAAAAAAACGGCTAGTGGCAATTGTTTTCGCCTCATCTTAAAAGGTAGTTTAGTGTCTGAATGGGATATCAAAATTCTAGGAATGAGGACTTAGTCTCCGACTCTATCTCCTGTAATAATTATAGCTTCCAACAGAAACTTAGCAATTTATGTAATATGTAGCCTTGTTCCATTCATTAGCCCTCCTCTTGGATCTATGTTTCTTAGCAACAATATAGGACAGCCAACCTTCAACCTTATATTGCGATTTGACAATCCAAAAACCCTTACACTGTTTAAGAACTCTAGTGTCAAAACTGGATTATTGGTTGATCCAGTGTCTGTTGGATAAACTTCAACATTATCTTGTAGATTAAGATATATCTAACAAGTTGGTTAGATAAAGATGAGCTTAAGATAAGTATGATAGGATTAGGAGTTATCTAGTCCTAGTAGGAATATGATTAGCAAAGGTGTGTTAAGCCTATAAATATCATTGTTGAGTTGTGACAATTGATATGGAGAAAAGTTAAGAGCTTTTGAGAGTTTAGTTTTGAGAGAGTTTCTAAACATTAATAAAGAGAGTTATTCTT
This sequence comes from Crucihimalaya himalaica, assembly GCA_004349715.1. Taxonomy (NCBI): domain Eukaryota; kingdom Viridiplantae; phylum Streptophyta; class Magnoliopsida; order Brassicales; family Brassicaceae; genus Crucihimalaya; species Crucihimalaya himalaica. Next base: position 353,700 of record SMJT01000140.1, read on the forward strand.
TATACAAAAGTTAAGAACACTTTTTTCTAAACACTTTAGTGTCAAGAGGATCTATAGAATATGAACTTCAATAATACGTTCCTCACCTATTTACAATTAAGAATAATATTAGATTATAACAATAGAATAAAAAAAATTTACCTACAAATTTTGTAATAAAATAAATTCAACCTTCTAGTTTGTTTAGCATACGTTCGTTGATAATAAATACATCTTAATTTGTTGGACATAAAATAGTTCTCTTTTGAAAGAACATTGGATCCTTTTTTTCTTTCAAAAATTTAGGATCTCCATAAATCTCCCAGCATATAGTTTCAACTGGATTGTCTATATCATTAATTAGAAACTCCTCAGGAATGTTTATCATAACTTCTCCATCATTTGGCTATTATATCTTCCCATCACCAACTACCAGAATCCATTCTGAAAATTCTTTTAAATTTTTAGCCTCAGTGGGACTCAGATTATTTTACAAGAGACACATATTTTTTATTAGTCTTAATACTTTACAATAGTCCCAAAGATAAGAAGCGTTTAAAGCAGCCATACATATTTCTACCCTCCCAGCACCATTGATCACAGGTAATACATGTCTAAAATCATCACCGAACACAACAACTTTACCACCAAAATGGCTTGCTTCCTTCGCTTAAAATAATATCAAACAAACTTTTATCCAAAGATTCAAAACAATGTTTACTCACCTTTGGAGTTTCATCCCATATAATTAAAGATGCTTCTGCGACTAAATGGGCTAGATCAGACCCGGACTTAATTGAACATGTACTAAACTCATCCGGGTTTATAGGAATACAAAACTAGAAATATGATCCTCGGTTGGATTGCGGTTAAAACCAGAAAACCCAAGTTATGATCATACCTAAATTTTCAAAACTGAAACTATAACTATAAACCACACCAAAAATTTGAAGTTTTAATCGAACACCAAGTATGAATAAATCGAACCATTTGACATTATACGGTTTGGTTTATCCGGTTTTCTCAATTTAATCCGAATTGAACCGACTATAAATATTCATTTCGGATACTACATAAACACCTGCCCGTAAACTCCATGACTCACGTCTCTGCCAAACCAATATTCCGGTTTTGTTCAAAAAAACTTTTTTGGCGACGGTTTGGTTCAAATTTTTAGCCAAAGACAAATAGATAAAACTGGGATTTTAGAGACAACAGACATGATTCTGTTGTGTGAAGTCTCAAAAAAAATTGGTGTGTAAATGAGTTTTCACATGTTAGCCCAAAACAATGAAAGAAAGAAACATGATCATCTCCATCAACATCGAATTTTTTTAACATCTTCTTGAAATCTTCTGGGGTTCCTCCTTGTTTCAGCCCCATCGATGCCAAAACCAATCTCAGTTCTTTGTCGATTATTATATGTCCCCGTTTTGATCGATTACGACTGAATGCTGCGTCCATCTCCATTCTTGCTTCGTTCTTCTCTTCCATTATTTCTTGATACAAAAGGTTCCAAACTCCACTAAACTCCATCCACATCCATCTTCTGTATCAATATGTGCAACGTCTTTTCGTGTATGAATATACCAACACTTTTAACGAACTCGATGAGCTTGTTTTCCGCTTCCGTCCATCTCCATTCTTGCTTATCAAACATTCTTGTTAAGCTCTGCCTGAACCATTTTATATATCGTCTTTTGAAGATTGGAATAAGAAAACAAAGGGATTCAAAAGCATAATACCTTTAGATAACAAATAACGTATGGAAACACAAAAATGCATTAGTGTACTCAATTTGGGTATACATTGGTTTTGTGATGACCAGCACTATTCATAGCTCATCAAAATTGATAGCTAATTCGTTTGACCAATCAATGTCTGATGTGTTCGTGTCCGCATCAGGATCGGTATCTGAGGATTCCAATGTTTTGTCTAAAGATTCCGCCAAGTCAGCCTCCCAAAAGCCTAATCTACATGCTCTCTTGTAAGTCTCGTAACCTGCTGCTCTTAACCCTTCTGCAACCATCTCTCTTAAAGAACCACCAAGTTGCTCTTCATTAGTAACCGCACTGAGGAAAGTTTCTGAAGGACCTGGCTCCCAAAATACCACAATTGCACAGCTCCTGTCTAAATATTTAACATCAAACTCTTGCGCAAAGACGGGGTGTGACTTTTGTAGAACTTTCTTCAGCTTTGCAGCAGTCAATTGTTTCACAAATCCCCATATGAATACCAAGTTCTCAGAGCTTACTCTCCTGCTATTCTTTGACCAGACTTTAACATTCTCATCACCTGCGTTTTTAGAGCAAGAGGTGACAGAGCTTTTGTGTTCACCAGAAGCCAAAGCTTGGAAATCTTCATTTGATTGGACAGTCGATAGATCTGATTTCCGTATGGTACAAAGTTTTGCAAAAAGCTGAGATATCATCACAGCATTCTGCCCATGACTCTGATGGCCCTCGTTCATTTTGACCGTACAGCCTAATAAGAGAAGCCAATAAAAGTCAATATTCATAACAAAGCAGAAATCAACAACTTCGAAAGAGAATTCTGACCTTGATTTGCCACTTCCACATCCACAGGTGCAAAGAACCGGTTCAATGAGGACATAGCTGCAGGTAGATTACTGATATTACTTAAGGGACTAATTTCTTTCATAAACTGACTCAGATCCACAACATTGGGAAATGCTGAGCTCAGTGAACTGCTGAAGTCATCCACATTTGAAGGTAGAGGACCCAGGAATTTGGCATGAATGGAAGTAAAATCTACAAGTTAAGCATATGATTATCATCGTCGGAGCAAGAGGGGAAAATCTAATTTGTGTGCAAACCAAGGAAGGGAAATTGAGATTACCGCTAAGATAATTCTGGGAAACGACAGGTTTCTGTGAAGAAGAAATCAAATCGACCACTTCCCGGAAGCCACGAACTCGCCTGTTTTCTTCATTTTCAAGATCTTGAAGCTCTCTCTGTCCAAGAACATAAATTCAGATAAATTTTATTAAAGAGAACCTTCACCATCCTTTTCAGTCTTTCCAGCTAAGTAATATCAAAATAATCTCCCTACCTTAAAAAGATCCTTGTCCTCCTTCGAACTCATGAAGACAGTACGGACAGCTTGTGTTCCTCTGCTCTTTGAAGCAACGAGTAGAGGAACAACATCATCAGAGAACTCAGTCAACATCTGAGGTGACAAATTTAGTAGCACATTAAGAAATTTATTAAACTAACCATCGATACACAGACTGCATTTATCGTTCCAACTATCAACTAAGCTTGTCTACCTCTAGAATGAGTTGCACTTGACGCTCACTGCAAACATCAATAGTCAAACACAGCCTTGAACCATACTGCTCACTCCCAAGCACCAGTCTTCTCAGAGAGCTAACCAAATCATCTGAAGTTAAACAAACAAATGCATCATGTAAAAAAACACTGGAAATCTAAGCGCAAATTTGAGATTCATTTGAAATTGTCTAACACTCGCTATTACACCATCTCCTGTCTTTGAGCTTGACTCTACACAAGATTGTCTCCAATTCTTGACACGTGATCTAATCCTTCCTACAAAGACGGTATCAGCTACAGTAGCTGGAGAAGAAGATTCAGTTATAGGATCAGCTAATATCGGATTCCCCGAGAGAAACTTCGACGCAGATTCTTGTGCTCTGGATAAGTATGAAATTCCTGTAAAATGATCCAATTAAGAGACCACACTCCTTAAAGAAACGAATAGAGATGGAGAAGTAGCAATAATAAAACCTTCATAGATACAGGTGTTGAAATCAAATCCTTCTCTAGCCATAGCTGTTAAACGTGAAGCTTGACAAGAGAAGCTATAAGAAGGCATCCCACACTTCAATTCATCCCGAGGAAACAAATGAAAATTATATCTACAAAAACCCATAAACCCTAATCAAACAATCTGGAGCAGAAAAAGGAAGAAACTTGAAAATAGAGAAAGAGATTTAAGAGTCATACGGATTAACGGTGAGCTTGGAGCCTTGAAGAGAGAAAGGGCAGACAGCGAACTGGAGAATCTGGTAACGTTCGGCGGCGTATTTAGCTTTCAAGTAGCTAGTTTGCGGCGTGTCAATGGCGGAGACACGGTGCCACGCGGCGGCGTAGTAGCCGGTGTTTTGTAGTGAGAGAGCTATGAAGTCTGATGAATCGATGGAAGTACGAATCTCATCGAGAGTTACATGAAAGTTAGATTTTTTCACTTGCTTTACACTCCATCTTCCCTGATTTAGGATTTTACTGTTGCCGGCGGTGGCGGAGATTGAGGAAAGGAAACGCCTTTGCATTTTTGAGCAGAGCACGGAAATGGCGAGAACTGGAGGAGACAATTTCAATAAGTAACGAGATTTCAATCTAAATACTGGTTCGGTTCGGTTCGGTTTGGTTTGGTTCCGTTCAACTATTTTTCTAAATTTTTGGTTTACATCTAAATTTTTGGTTTATTAATAATAGTTTTGAAAGTAAAGCAAATGAATACTTTGTTACCAACCATACGGAGTTCTTGTCTCGTCCTAGCATCGATCGATGGCTTCCATAGCATCATCGCCGGTGCTGTTCTGTTATGTTTCAATTTTTTCTTTCTGTCTTCTTCGTGTTTAGTTTTTGACAAACTTGTGTTTCATTTTTTTTTTCTTGCCCTTTCTCTCGACGCTGGTAACTCCGTTCCGGTGTGGTGACAATATCGGAGGATTGGTGGTGGATTGATGGTGCTCGTATTTGGCTCTGCTACTTGGTGGTTCTGTCTAGTGTCTCCGATCTGGCTTGTTCGGTTTCGTCGCTGGCGGATGGTGGGTTGGTTTATGTCTCTGGTGGAGTCGTTTTCGTCATTCGCCTGGTATCCTCATCCCCTTCGTTGGATTGGTCTTTGGTCTTCCTTGTTCTGGCCTGAGTTTTTGTGTAGGGAAAGTTAAAATTGTTGTTCTTGGTTTGGTCAGTTTGTGGTTAGTTTGGTTTGCTTAACAGATCTTACATTAGTGGGGCTGTTTCAGCCGAGTTTAAGTTTGCTTAGGTTAGTTTAGGATCCAGTTCTTCGGGTTCTCGTGGCTGTGGGTTGTCTGCCTAGCTCTCCTTGAATTTGTTGATTGCCCGTTTCCAGGACCGTCACAAATTTAATTGAAACCCAGTGCAGAAATAAAATTTTTGTCACCTTTTTAAGATTAAGAAAAAAAATCAGTATTTTCTCACCAGGAAAGAAAAAAAACTTAAGGCTGTATTTTTTTGAATCTGGGCTTTAGCCCAATGCAAAAGCACCTTTTGCACTGGGTCAAATACGAGCCTGCCCGTTTCATTGGTCTTAGCTTGTTAGAGCTCTTTTGGTTTCGTTTCTTGTTGTGCTTGCCTTTATCCGTTGTTGAGCTTTATTTGGACTTCTCCGGTTCGATCGTCTGCTTTGCTTCTCGAATTTAAGTTTTTCCGGTTCGAGGTTTGTTTTGCTCCTTGTCACTACAATCAAGACATGATCAAGGTCTGGTCAGTTCGTGACTTCTATTGAGGCGTCTTCAGTTCGTATTATGTGACATCGTCGTTTTCGAAAGACTTGTGGGTTTGGTCTGTGGCTCGCGTTTTTTTGTCGAAATAGAAAACTAGGTTCATTCGATTTGAGAGGTATCATGGATTCGCAATAGGAGATCTCGCTAGCTGCAAGATGGACGCGTGTTGTCTTTTGTTTGTTGCTTTGTTCACTTCGAGGTAGGAGTAAGTGTGGCAAGTTTGATTTTCTTTCGAGGTTTTTCAAGTTTTTGTCCTTTGTTTCTTCTTCTGCGTCTTGTATTACATTTTAATTATGTTCCATGTATCTTAGGGCGTCATCTTCCTCTTTTGGGCTTTAGTTTCTGGAGATATCTAGTGTTTCTGCTGGCTTATGTATTTCAACTCTGTATAATCTCTTTCCGTTAGCAATAAACAAACAGACGACAAAAAAAAAAGAATACTTTGTTACCAACTTACGATTTCGTTTTTGGTTTGAATTAGAGAAATTGCATTATATACCCATGGTTTTGATAATTAACTTTATGCCAAGATGACATTTTCGTAAAAAATTTTGATGTAAAAATGTACATAAAATGACGAAAACACCCTCATGTTCTCTAAAGTATTTCTATGTCATCTATCTTTCTCTTCTTCTATTTCTTCCTCTTCTACTTTACAATAATCAACAAAATCCTTTAATTATGATTCTTCAAAAAAATTATACTTGTTTGGCTCCAAATTTTAGTTTTTTAAATCTTCAAACTCGTCATATTTTTCCATGAGAATTAGATGAGTGACCCCCAATTTAAGTTTTGCAAAAGAGAACCATGTCAGTGGACAGCGGACGGCGGCAGACGAGTTTGAGTGGGAAGAGAAGTAGGTCGATGGACGGCGGCAATCTTTATCACTTTTTGAGCAGTAGATACTTCATTGACTGTATTGAAACTTTTCTAAAAACGAAAAACTCTTGTACTGAGGCTCTGTTTTGAACTCTTGTACTAAGGCACATGCATCTGTTTTGATGAGCAGAGCATAAATAAAGTAACAAACCAACTCCAAAAATTATGAAATTCGGTAAAAATATTAACAACCATACGAATCGACAGGAAAAAACGGATCACAATTTGGAGTTACGAATCAAAAGTTATGGCCAATATCCCAACATAGCTCTGAAATGATACAACCTACAAGCAACGAATTTTGAGAACAATAAATAAATATTAATATGCATTGTTAAATATTAATATATCTATGTATATATAATACATAGATATAATAATATATTTTGATAAATCACACTACTTTCTGAGATATTATATATGAAAATAATAGAAACAAATATATATATATATACCATATTATATGCTAATAGTACACTGTTATATTTCAATATACCGTGTTTTATTTTAACACATCAATATAATGAAGTAGGATGGCATGTCACAAATTAATAGTCCCCATTTTCTCAAAGATTTTGTCTCCCATGTTGTAATCATCTGATTTTATACGAGGGCATTTTCATCAGATTATGGAGATTTTCATTATCTCTTTCACTGGTCTTGCAAATAAAATAGGCTTAGGCATTTTCTTAATTCTTCCCCGAAATATTAGTATAGATTTAATTGACTCTTTAAATTATAGTCAAATATATTTTAAAATTTTTAATTTAAATTTTGAGAAATACCTTAAAATACCACACATGTAAATTTATATTCCATAAATACTATCACTAATTTATTTTTCCAATAATACAATAAATTTGTGTGTAAAAAAACCTTGTTTATCTTAAATAAATTACAAATAATATTTTGGCTTCCCATTTCTAGTCAAGTCATTATTAATATTGAATTTTTGGTACTATTAAAAAAATAAATTAATAATATTGAATTTGATGGAAGTACAAATCTCATCGATGGTTACATGAAAGTTAGATTTTTTTCACTTGCTTTACACTCCATCTTCCCTGATTTAGGGTTTTACTATTGCCAGCGGTGGCAGAGATTGACGAAAGGAAGCACCTTTGCGTTTTTTAGCAGAGCACGGAAATGGCGAAAACTGAAGGAGACGATTCCAATTAATAGGTAACGAGATTTCAATCTAGATAGTAGATATCGGTTCGCTTCCGGTTCAACATTTTTGTTTTCTAACTTTTTAGTTTATTAATTGAAAGTAAAACAAATGAATATAGTAAAACCTTAATAAATTAAGTAACGACCATAAATTACCAAATTTATTTGCTTCCCAGTTGTACCAGTGTAAAATTTAACACAATTTGATAAGATAATAATATTTTAAAAAATTCTGTATAAATATATGATTTCATCAATATCATAAATTAATAATTATATAAATTTATCAATATGTATATACACATCTTATATATTAAAAGAAAAGTACAGAATGCTCACATTCATCCTCAGAACGGTTGATTACAAGTTTACCCTTAATGAATCTACATATTTAAATTTTTTGTCATTTAACATTTTTTTAAAAATAATATAAAAACGAATTAAAGTTAAAACAAAATCTAATATATTAACAGAAAATATTTATTATTATTTTTTAAATTTTACTCACTATAATTAAGAATCTAAATAATTAAAATACTCTAAACAAAAAATATCTTAAAAACGAAAATATTACCAATTAAATTAATATAAATTTTGAAAACTTAAACTACTCTAATATAAATATTTTGTAATTTATCTATTTATTTTTAAATTAAAAACGAATTAAAGTTAAACTATTGTAAAAAAATATTTTAAATAAAAATCTAATATAATAATAGAACTTAGTTACTATAATTATTTAAAAGTTTAATATAAAAATTCGATACAAGTAAATTACTTTAAATAGGAAAATAATGGACATGTCGATATCATTAAGGAAGATCACAATCAGAATTTGCAAGATATGTTATTGCGTTTAAAAAGAAAATTATTGTTAAAAAATTAAATGACTTTAGATAATTGTCAACAAGATACGTAATCATCTTGGAATAATTTGAGAAAAAACTGTCAAAGAGAGATTGCGGAACAAAATCATCAACAAAATAAAATCTGATACTTTTGTAAATTCATACTTATCGGATATATATTTTAGTGGAACAAAATACACTTTTAACAGAATCAATAATATTTTATACATGGTTGTTATTATCTTCTATTAATAATTGATTTTTAAATGTCAAGATAATAACATATATAGATATATTTAATAAAGATAAGGAAATTTAATTTGTAAAGACCTATATGTGTATATAAATAGATACATATTGTATCTCCATTATTATACGACATTCTAAAAACATAATTGATTTCCTCTAAACTACGTAATTGTTCTCTCAAATTGAAGTTATGTCATCTTTTGCTAAAAAGACTAATTCGTTTGTTCTTATCAGGCAGATGAATCCTGCTAATGATAAGTATAAAATCAAAGTGCTTATCTTACGAATGTGGAAAGCACCCAAGTCCATTGAGATGGTTTTATCAGATGAGGAGGTTTGTGTACCCTTCTTTCCTGTTATTTTCTTTATGCTAAAAAGTTCGTTTCCGTTTTATAGTTCAAAAACGTATAAATATGTGTCTTTACTTACAAAAATCCAAACATATTTTAGGTTATCAACACTATAATCTTCATATATATGTTACCTTTACGGTTGATTATTCTTTAAAAAATTTAGAACTAATATCCAACAATTTATGTTTATAGGGCACGAGAATACACGCATCCATCGAAGATGTCCTTACAAAGAAATTTCAAAATCAGTTAGCAGTTGGTGAATCACGGATAATAAACACTTTCAAACTAGCTGACTATGATGGTGATTATAGGACTAATCCACTGCCCTTCAAGATTGTGTTTTACCGAACCACTACTGTGAAGCCTTATCATGATTTCCCAAAACAAGTACCGGAGAATTATTTCGAAGATTTCACTGATATATTATCTGGAAAGAAGGACATAGCGTTTTGATTGGTGAGCTCCCCTTTATTGTGAGTAGTTTTATTTGTTGTTTGGTTTATCAAAATTAAATTTCTAATTGCTTGATCCTTTTTATGATGTTTTCAACAGACGTGATTGGTCAAATTGTCAATGTGGGTAGTTTGGATACTGTCAAAGCGAGGGGAAGATACTTTTAAGATAGTTTTGAAATGCGTGATCGCATGTAAGCTGAGATTTGTTTTTTTTTTGAGATTTTTAAGAGGGATCTGATTTAAGCTTGTGAAGCAATTGACATTTACACTAATTATGTTCTGACTTGGTATAACTAATTATTTTATAATTTGTGTTTAGGGATATGCAATTGCAGTGTACACTATGGGGAGATTTGGCTAAAGAGGTCTCACACTATACAATACAAAATGGATATCATCACCAGTTGTATGTGTTTTAGATTTGCATGTTATAAAGAGTGGAGAGGTTAGATTTAAGTTGATTGTTCCTGATATATTAAAATTATTATTTTATTTTTTTTAGAATTACAATCTCTTGATCTGTTATAAACGCAGGTAATTTGAGTATCTCAGTGCATTTAATTCTACTCACATTTTATTTAATCCCGAGATTCCTGAGGTGGAGAGTTTACTAAAGATGTACGTGATATTTTGGCAATTTACGTCCACTTTTTTATATTACACATAATTTGGACCAATTTTAATTTTTCTTAACATCTATTACGAAATGTCAGGTTACCCGATGAGATGTCAATCTCAGTGGTAATGTCGAAATCAAAAATCTACTCCGCTTCAGTTACTTTGTATGATGAATTCTTCGTTTTGAGTACTAAGCGCACCATTGACGATATTCGTTATTAAGATGAGGTTTTTGGAAAACATATATTCAGTAATGTGTTCTATTTCTAACTGTATTACCTGAAAACTAAGTTTACCTGTATTATTTTCAAGGTGGGCGCTTACGTAACGATGGGAAGGTGAACTCAATACATAGAGTTCCTAAGTGGTATTCATAGCTTGCAAAGTATGCAACATGATCGTTCAGCCATATCCTGAAAATTCTGATGATGATAGTGACCACCGCTATAAAGTTGTGCTCAGTGCAATAAAGATGTCTCAGATGTCCTTCACAAGTAAGTTTTAAGAAAATAAAATACACGTCTCATAAATTTTAAATATATTTATTATTCTTACGATGATGCAACCATTGTTTCAAATCATAGATATAAGCTAATTCTGCGTGTCTCATATTCCTTCTACGGATGAGATGAAATTATTATTTTTTGATGGACTTGCTCAGCATCTTCTTGGAAATCGCTTCTGAGTTATTTAACGAGGTTACTGAGGTATGACTATCATGTATCTATTACATTATTTTGATTTCAGTTGCTTAACTTTCCTCATTCGTCGTGAGATTGTAATATAGGAAGACCCTTCTGTTCTGCCTGTATCAATTGCCGATTTGGTCGGGAAAACTTTGTTATTTAAAATTACGGTCACACCTGATAATCTTAAGAGTGACAAGGCGGCGTACGTTGTTGATAGTTCTGGGACAAAGAGGACATGGTTCAGAAATTTGCAAAGGTGTTTAAATCTATTTGCTTGATTATTTGTTTACTTATTCGCAAAAACATTCTCTGGAATTCATATATGTTCTGTTTTGTAGGAGATCCTAAATCCAGAATTTGCAGCAAGATATCAAATCTCCTGCTCGCAAAGAAGTGGATGACAATTCACCAGTATTACAACTGTTCACACGTCAAAAAAAACAACCCCGCAACACAAGTTACCAGACTCTGCAAGAAAGAAGATCAAGTCTGAGCCTAATGATTAGAATTATATTCTGTTACTGTATTTTATTGGGATTGTTTTGGATTTGTTTTTCATTTATTTATTTGTTAAGTTTAATGGTGTGAAAATTAGACTAAATATCAAATAGACCAATCTTTTTCCATCGTTTATATTTCTTGAATTCCCCCTTAATTTGAGCATTATATCTTAGCTGTAGATTATATGAACAAAACAAAAAAACTTCAAAAAGTAAGATAATCGTACACTTCTTAAATATAAGCCGAGAAATAAATTTAGGTGTTTGATAACAAAAAAAGTGTCATAGTTTTATAATGATATGTCATGTTATGGCGTCTTCACATAAATGATGAGTGGTCTTATTGGGTATGGTTTATTATTAAATATCTTTAACTAATTCGTTCAACATAATGGATGAATAAAAATTGTAACGTAAACACGAAAGAAATATAACTCAATGCGGTTAATACTTTTTTAGCAAAATACTTCACTGTAAATAACAAATTTGTTGCTCTGCATGATATTAGCATTTATAACACTTTGTTTAAGTTTCATTAAAAGAAATATTTTAAACGAGAAGATGTAGATAAATACAAAAAAAAAATTCAAAAAAAAAAACTTCCAAGAAAAAATAATGGATAAAGACCAAATATTTTTCTATAACAATAATGTACATTTTCACTTATCAATAATACATGATTATTTGAAAATTTAGATACTTCAAAAGACCCGAAAGAGCACATGTCTCGATTACGTAGTTAAATCCAAAAATTCCGATAATTACAAAATTTTTTTTTAAAGTACTACTCCCAAAAAATAAAAATGGATAATGACCGAATTATTATTCAATAACAATATTTTTGATTTGCATTATCAATACTAATTCATTATTTCCAGCATAACTTATTCCTAAGAAATTTAGGAAAAATATATTATATATATATATATATATATTATATATATCTTTCTTGTCATCTTCTTCTCCAGCAGATGAACAATAAGAAGAAGAAGAATTACAAGTAGGAACCTAGGAGTCGTTTTTGTTTCCTATTGGAGTTAGGCTTGATTTGTTTTCTGCTTTTGTTTGAATCTTCTTCTCTGACTCTTCGTTGACTGCAAGGTAAAGTTTGTGGTCTTTTTACCATTTTTTTTCCTTGAAACGCAAGTTAACAAAAGCTTACGCTTTATCTTGAACACCTGTATGAAACTTGCTCTAACTTATTATTCTGGGTTTTGTATTAAATTGTTTGTATTATGAGGTCAAGCATTTTTACTTATTAAGCCAAAACTGTTATGGAATCCTACACACCCATCTTATTGACGGTTTGATCTGTTTTATATATTGTTTCATTATTATTTAATGCTTCCATAGATTTACAGGGGCATCGAAGATCATGAAGACTAGAAATCGTGCAATAATAAACACCAACCCAGAACCCCAGATAAGACCCACAAAATGTGTGTTACTATCAGTTTTAATATATAAGATCGACATGTTTAAAACACTTCGGAACCTCATTCCATTCATTGTCTTTTTACTTCAGGTTCTAAAAGTGTATACCAACCATGTGCTTTTAAATTATCTGGAAACTCGAACAACATGAGTTCAAAATGTATTTCGCATCAGTTTCTTTGACCTCTCTAATCTACCAAAGAACCCTTCTCAGATGGCAAGACGTAAGAGATTGAATATTTTGAGAAACAAACGGGTGAAGAAAAATCAGCAACGTCTAGGTCCGTAGTTCTTCTGTCGATATCAAAAGTACATAAAATAGCGTTTATATATGTTGCAAAGTAACTTACTGAATTTTATATTGTCATTCTTTCCCACAGATATGTTGGGTGCCTTGCGAGAACCAGATGATTTCTCTTGCTTTGTAGCTACGGATTCTGATACCAATAACGACGATATTGATTCAAAAGATTCGTGTTCTGATTCAGATTTGGAACCGAGTGATAACCAAACGACAGTTAACCGACATGCTAAGATAATGTGATATTTGTACATCCGGGTTTGAAAAACTAACGGTATTTATTTATCAAAAATAAAACTATATAGAGAATTTATTCTACAGATTTTGCTTTTTTATTTTTTTTGGTTTTGATGCTATTAACGGTTATTACGATGATGGGGATCCTGC
>SMJT01000140.1:368042-391480 GCA_004349715.1 Crucihimalaya himalaica
GCTGGATAATCTCAAGCAAGAGTTGCTCACTAAAAATATTTTCAGAAAAGTTAAGAATGGTAGGTTTTATTTTGATTTTTAAGTCTTCGTTTTGTTGGTTTTATTAACATTGTTTCCTAACGTAATTCCACCCATTTTAATATTTTAATTACCTGCAATCATGATCGGATCCCACTTTATATTTAATAAGCTGCAACTTATATTTTCAAATTTTTAATCGTTTAGTGTTCGGTTGTTGGATTCGTTTATTTTTCGTTTGTTTGTTCGTTACTCATTCCTCTTTTTAATGTTATTGACAGTTATGTACACGATAACGATTCCAAAAAAGAGGGCTACCTCATGCCCATATGGTGATTTTTTTTAGACCCGGTATCAAGCTGGAAAGCCCAGAAGATATCGACAAGTTCATAAGTGCCGAAATTCCTGATAAGGATTTGAATCCTTCTTTGTACGAGGTTGTTAGCGATTTGATGATACATGCACCTTGTGGCAATGCTAATAAAGGAATGTATGTTGAAAGATGGCGTTTGTACAAGTTTTTTCCCAAACCATATTGTCAACATACTAAAGTCGATGACGCCGGTTATCCAATTTACAAAGAGACGAGACAATGGACGAGTTTGTTCACAAGAAAGGATTTGATTGTGATAATAGGTATGTTGTTCCATATAATGATCAGTTGTTGCTTCGTTACCGTGCTCATATCAACGTCGAATGGTGCAACCAGTTCACGTGCAATCAAATACCTATTCAAATACATAAGTAAAGGGCCTGACTATATAAGAGCAGTCGTTGGAGCAGAAGATAAGGACAATGAAATAAAGAAATTTTATAGCTGCAGGTATTCATCTATTTTTTATCATTAATTTCTAAAATGTTTTTATTTAAATTAAATATAATCTCATTAAATATGTTTAGGTACGTATCGGCAGTGAGGCTACCTGGCATATACTTAAGTCACCGATTTGTTATCGCAGAAATTGCTGTTGAAAAACTTTCTCACCTACCTGGACAACAACTTTTTGTTTACAATGAAGATGACTCAGTGCGAAGAAATTGTCAGTCGTACTACGATTGGAAAGTCTAAAATTCATAGTGATGGATGAGGTGCAAAAAAATTTATCCTGCTGCCAAGGAACTGACTTATGCAGAATTTTCCCTCAACATTTTGTTTGGGACAACAAACAAAGGATGTGGAAACCTAGGAAAGACAAGCGCTTCGCAATAGGGAGGATCACTTTTGTTCCACCATCTTTGGGAGAGGTTTACTATTTAAGGGTTTTGTTAAACGTGGTTAAAGGTGCACAAAGTTTTGATGATTTGAAAACAGTTGGTGATTTTGTCTATCCTACATTCAAAGATGCATGTTTTGCGTTGGGATTACTAGATGATGATAGAGAATACATCGCAGCTTTAAAGAGGCAAGTTTTTGGGCTTTAGGCCCTTACCTACGAAAGTTGTTTGTAATAATGTTACTTTCGAAAAGTGTGGCCGTTCCTTTGAATGTTTGGAATTCAACATGGGAGGTTTTAAGCGAAGACGTTCTTATTACTCAAAGAAGACTAAAAAAATAATCCACGTAACACTATCAATTTATTTGATTTTCTTAATATTTAATTTAATCATTTTTTTTTCTTATTCTAATTTGATTGTTTGATTTGTGCAGATTTAACATTGACGAATGAACAGATTAAAAACTTAGCACTCGCCGAGATTGAAAATATGATGCGTATCAACGGGAATTCTTTGACCAATTTTGCTAATATGCCAAGGCCAGATAACAATTTGATAGATAAGAATGAAAATTTCTCATCAGAGATGAAAAGGATTATGATCGTCAATTCCTCGAAAAAGAATATCACAGGTTGTTGCCAATGATGACTGATGAGCAAAAAACTTTTATGAGGAGATCATGGCCGCTGTCATCGGTCGAGAAGGTGGTATGTTTTTTGTCCACGGCTTTGGGGGAACTGGGAAGACTATTTTGTGGAGCATTCTCGGTGCTTCAAATTCGTCGTAAGGGTTCAAATTCTTCTCAATGTAGCTTCCAGTTGGTATTGCTGCATTGCTTTTACAAGGAGGAAGAACAGCTCATTCTAGATTTGCGATACCCATTGCAGTGAACGAGTTTACAACATGGTGTGATGAGGGCTGACTCAAATTTGGCCGCCTTGGTTAAAGAAGCTAAACTAATAATGTGGGATGAGGCTCCTATGATGAGTAACCATTGTTTTTAGACTTTAGACAGAAGTTTTGTGTGATGTTATGAGATGTGATAAGGTTTTTGGAGGAAAAGTTATTGTCTTTTGGTGGTGATTTTAGGCAAATATTGCCGGTTATCACTGATGGTAGTAGAGTAGAAACTGTTTTGGCATCCTTAAATTCATCGTACCTATGGGATCATTGCAAAGTTCTAAAGCTTACAAAAAAATAAGAGACTTTCGGGAGGGCTCAGCTCGCTTGAGCTTTCAGGATTTCTCTAAATGGATTTTAGATGTTGGCAATGGGAAAATCAATGAACCTAACACTGGCGAAATTGAGATTGATATTCCTGAAGATTTGTGGATTACTAGATCCCAAAATCCAATCGAAGCAATGATTGAAGAAGTATATGGTAAATCATATTGGATGGAGACAGATCCTAGATTCTTTCGAAAGCGAGCAATATTGACTCCTAGGAACGACGATGTGGACAAAATAAATGAACTAATGCTCTCGAAGTTAGAAGGTAAATTTCTCAAATATGTTGCAACTATATAAATGTGATATTTCACTTCATGTTTAATACAATTTTGTTTTTTGTTGACCAACAGAGAAGCAACAACATACCTCAGTTCTGATAGTATTGAAACTTCAGATACTGGACTCCTTGACGATATGGTTTACTCTCAGGAATTTCTAAACAATATGAAAGTTTCCGGATTGCCGAACCATGAGTTAATGTTGAAAATTGGGAGTGCCTATCATGCTACTTAGGAGCGTTGACCCTAAAGGTGGTTTGTGAAATGGTACAAGGCTAATTGTAACTCAAATGGCTAAACATGTCATTGAGGCTCGAATTATAACAGGTTGATAGTGATAAAGTTGGAGATAAAGTGCTACTTCCTAGAATGTTTGTGACTCCACCAGAAGCAAAATTCCCATTTCGTATGAGACGTCGACAATTTCCTATTGTTGTAGCTTTTGCAATGACGATTAATAAAAGTCAAGGGCAAACCTTAGAGAAAGTTGGTATATTTTTACCGAGACCGGTTTTTACTCATGGTCAGTTATATGTTGCTATTTCCAGAGTGACGTCTAGAAGCGGATTAAAGATACTGATAACTGACACAGACGGAAATCCACAGAAAAAAACCATGAATGTGGTCTACAAAGAAATCTTTCAAAACATTTAGATTTGACTTCATTTTCATTTATTCTTAGTGTTTTAATTTTTTTTAATGTACTTTTATTCTATTATCTTTTAGTCTAATTTATTTTTACTCTATAATCTTAAATAGAATAAAGATAGTCTAATGATATTGACATAGTCAAAAATATTTTTCACATTAATTCAAAAATATTTGACGAAATAAAGCAATAAGATTAAGGATGGATATTAGATGATGCTTTAACACCATGTTGTTTGGTAAATTTAAAATACTATGTACAACTGTTAGAGGTAAAATATCACAATAACATCAATAACAAAATATCATTATGATGTACATATTTTTTTTCCCCGCACAAGGTGCGGGTAGCTCCCTAGTACATATATATAAGAAAATTCAGTGAAATATATTTTTTGTGTTTTTCTTGAATTTCAGTTTTTGTTGGAGTTCATTTATAATTTTTATATAGCATCCAAAACATTGGGTGTTATCATAGTGAATTGTATCAAAAAATTAATAGGTTCTAAACGTGATAATTGTCTCCTTATATATAATTAGATCTATAAGAATATGAATACAAAGATTTTACTATAGTTTGTTATGAAAAAATCATTCTTTTCGCTATACGAACTAAAATCCTTCACATTTTATAAACTGCATTACATAATTTAAAGTTTTTAATAAGGAAAAACTTGAGTTTTATTGTAGTTATAGATATTTTTTTTATGAATGACAATGAAACTTAAGAACTCTATATCTTTTCTCCTGCTAGGAAACGGCTATAGAAGTCTAAAGCTTCACGCGGTTTGTATTCTGGAACGGTATGCCCTGAACCCTGCAAGCAAAAACATTCAAACATTCTAAAACACACAAACAACACATATGAAGACTATGAAGAAATATGAGTGATTCTTACCTTAATGGTTAGAAATGTTAGATCGTTCGCATACCCTTGTGTATACCTGCCATACCAAATTGTGGAAACAATGAGTTGAGAAACAAATTGACATATTTTTTGATGACTAGGAACTCATATAACATCCTACGCCGAAACACATACAAATTGACGTTTACATAAAGATAATTATATATAAAAAAAAAAATTACCCAGCAACTTGATCATTTGAAATCCATGGCCTCCACTCATCAATCACTTTGTATCCCATTGACCTAGTCCACGCTTCAGAGCCAGTATATGGTACACACATATCATGGTCTCCACTGCAAAATAATTAAACTTTCATTATAGTGTATAGTTTTCATTGGTTCTACCTTTTCGTTACACTTTAATGTATTTCTATATGTACCTGAAAATGAGAGCACGAAAGCCACTAAGAGTGAGGTTTCTATGGTGTTCGATCATGCTACCAGTGTTGTGCTTATATTCGAGTTGGTCTGTGCACAACTGCCAACTTCCAATATCCCTTTCCTATGTTTCGAGATAATTGTCCATCACCTTATTACAAAAACATATTGAGAAAAATAAGATGATGAATTGGATAGAGACCTCTTTAGCATGAACCGCTTTCCTTACAGCTGGTTCGTTTATCCATTTGGTCGCAACTGTATCGTCCTGCATCCATTACAACTTTTTAGTTTCTAATATAGTCGAGCAACACGCGCGTAAGGGATCAAATGTATCACACAATTGGTTATACAAATTCAATTTGATAGAATCATATATGTGTGTCTAATGATCAAAATACCATTGTGCTTACAACTTTTCTGAGGTAAATTTTCAAAGTGGCAATCACGATAATACTTAGCGAAAACTATAAGTGGAAAGATGCATGATGCGTTGTACTACTTACGATGCAAGAGAGACCAGAGCCACCAAGAAGTTGAGACCAACTAGGTACAATGCCTGGACGCACAACGGCACCTAGAGGCCACGCACGACCAAACATTCTCTTTCTTACTGCCATTGGCCTTTCTGTTTTGCCTAGCGTAAGGAGACTCTTAGGCAGAGATCCGATATCGGATAGATCAGATGTTCCATGGTAGCACGGTTCTAGAATGTTATATATGTTCAATAAGCTCACAGAATCTGACACTTTTCTAAGCTTTTCAGCACATTCATTACTTTCACCCAGGTGACCGGCATAGTACGTTCCTTTGCACACTGATTTAGTTTCCTGCCATTTCTTGTTACACATTAGAAGAAGAAAAAATATTGAGGAATAAAGCGAGGATTATGAAAAACTTGACCAAGAAAATCAAACCTCATAGAGTCCATCAGAGATGAGTCCCATCCCATGTGTGAAGGGAACAAGAGCATTACCATCAAACACCGGATCAGTAACTCCATTACCCACCAAATATCCCTATACAACATATATATATATATAGTTCCAACTTAAGATTCAAATGTAGGAATAATTAAGGTTTCTCTCTTTCTCTCACATATGCAAAGAGGCAATTAGGTCATTACATTAGTATCATTAATATCCGTAATGTATTTCTTTAGCATCAAAACTATAATGAACTTTGAATCTGAAACATATCCTCAACCATTAGTCGTACCTTTAAGTTGATAACCGGCTTTGCCATATCCTTATTTTTCTTAATTATTTTGTTTCTTTTGTTTGTTCTCATTGCATTTTTATTTCCTACAACATAATAAGAGAAAAATTGGAGATAGATAACATTATTTTCTAATTCGACTAACGTATGAAAAGGAGTTAAAACGATGTTAAAAAAGAGAAGAAAATAATGACCTTTGACAACTTCGGAAGCAAGTGTTGGCACATAGATACCAGAATATGATTCTCCTGAGATAAAGAACGGATTTGACTGAAACTCTGGAAATATCTTAAACCACTGTATAGAACAGTGAAGTGTAATAGTTAGTTTCTTGAACCACACACAACACAAAGAAATTAGCTTCTATTACATTCTTATTTTACCTCGACAAGGAATGTGTAAGAATCAGACGCGGTTTGCGTATCATTAGTTTTATAGTCAGACTTGTCCTTTGAGTAAGAGAATCCCACACCAACTGGAGAGTCAAGGTATATGATACTTGACACCTAACAAAAATAAGCAATTGTTTGTTTTTTTTTTTTTGTAGAAAATGTTCAAAAATAAGCCAATGTTGTTTTTCTTTTCCACCTTGGTCCAACTATAACGATTGAGATGTAGACGAGGGGTGTTTGTCATTTTTGGTTCGAAATTGAATGGACCTGCAATAGTAGTGAACAATATCATATGTTTAGATTGTCTTTGCTTAAAACTACTACCATTCGGTCTAAATCTCGTAGCCGGTGAAAGCACAGTAGATGAAACCCTATCTCTAGCTATGTATATATACTTCTTTGGACACAAGAAAAACTTATATAAAGCTTACCGTGCTCGTAGATAAATCCATCCATGCTAGAGCAACCTGGACCACCATTAAGCCACAGCACAACTGGATCTGTTGAAGCATTTCTCTCTGATTCCACAAAGTAATACCATAGGTTCTTACTACGCTCTCTATCTATTGCCACATACCTTAGATAACACACCAAATTTCATAAGAAATGAAGATTAAACACAATTTTGAAGATTAAATTTCATGATAGGAACATAGATTGAACTTACCCGGCATAGTGTTTAGATGGAAAACTGCCGTTGAAACCAGGAAGTTTGGTAACGAGAGCAGATTCTGGAGCTGACTCTGTTATTGCAAAACACAAAGACAACAATATCGAAGCAACAATAGCTTCCACTAACCAACCCATTTTGATGAAGAACGTAGACATACAATTACAACCAAGTTCTTATTATTATAAGAATTGTGGTTTTGTATAACAGCACTACATATAGAAAAAAATCTTGGGAATCTATTCAAATTTGTGTGGTAAGTCAATAACAAGACATTTTTTGGGATAAGAACATATTAGGTAAAATATGAAAAAACTATAACTATACAATAAAATTTAGATTTAAAATGAACATCATACTTAAAAAGGAACATAGAAAGAATAAAAAATTAAGGGAAACCATTTTACTACTAGCTAAAAGAGAGATAATGTTATTACTTGTAAACAAATATGATTCGGTCAAATATTTGAATGTCATAATATATTTAGAATTTTTTACATTTGCATTGTTAGATTAAAATAAAATGATTCAAAAATATGAAGTTCATAAAATGTTATCTCTTCAAATATAAATTATTTTATGTAATATTATTGTAAGAAAATTTTCTCTCTTTCTTACATTAAATTTAAATTAAAGTTATATTGTATATTTTACCATATTTAGATTTTATATAATATATCGTATTTGAAACTACATATATGACTATTTTAAATATATAACATATTGATCATAAATTTATATCTGTTGTTGGGATAATATTGCTTATCAAATATTGATCAATGAGGTTTTCTAACATAGACATCAACCCATAAGAAACTTTTTGGTGATCAAAATTTGGCATCAAATCTCACCTGTGAGGCTCTTAAATCAACGATGAGGAAACAACCAACACTCTATACTTGATGGACACGACATGTGCACTCCAAAGACAGTACATAACTACATATCCTAAAAAACACAAGGGTTTGTTCTTTTAACAGTCGCGCTACCAACGTCGGCAACATGAAAACTACACTATAACGATGGTAAATAATAACTCCAGTGACATACACTACAAGAAAACAAGGCTTTTTCCGATCACACTTTCCGACAGACTTGGTCGTCAGAAATTTTCCGACCGACTTGGTAGTCGGAAAAATTTGAAATTTTCTGACCACCGCACCTTCATCGGAAATTCGTCGGAAAAGGTGGTCGGAAAAAAAAAAATTCCGACTACAAGATTTCCTCGGTAATTCGTCGGAAAGTTAGTCAGAAAGTTGGTCGGAAATGTTAGGTAAACACGTGGTAAAAGAAGCCACCTAACATCCGTTAGTCGACGTTGACAACATTGAGGTTGAGGAGATCTTTGATGATGACATCAGTAATGAAGTTGGTGATGAGTTTGAAGATAGTACTGATTCTGCAAGTTCTGAATACTCTTCGGATTCTGATTGATATTTCTATTACGTTTTTGATTATATGATTGTGTTATTTTAGATCTAATATAAGTATGAATTTCAAAGTTAGTATGATTTTGTGAGATATATATTTAATTAAATGTTGATTTGAAAGTTTTTTTTTTTAAATTACAAGTTTTTAAAAGTTTTTATAAAAAATGAGTTACATTTATAAAAAATCACAAGTGCATGTTCCGACTACCCTACATGGGTGGCCGGAAATTAGTCGGAAAATGTGAAGATTTTTTTGTTTTTTTGTTTTTATTTAAAAGAAGAAGAAATTCTCACAAATTCTTATAAATAAAAAAATAAAAGCATGCATGAATGAAGATTGGCTCAATTATATAGAATTGTCAGATTTAAATTAACAACCAATGAATATTATCATAGAGATATGCAAGATCCAATATTGGTCAATTCTTATCTAATGATTTCTTATCATCTTACACATTTTCCCTATTTAAATACACATATTGCAAAATGAATAACATGTCTCTCACCCACAATTCATCAACAAAAACATAGAGAAATAGAAATCATCAATTTCAAAAGAGGTAAAGTTTTAGTATTGAATATTTTCATTATTAAAATTTATTAGTTGAATTTTTTTGATTCTAAATAGAGAATTTTATTTATGATTTTTTTTTATTTTGGAACAAAGTTGATAAAATTTTAAATGTGTTTTTTTGTTTTTCCGACTACTTTCCGACCACCTTGGTCGGAAAGTAGTCGGAAAACACTTTAGACTCAAGGCTACAGTGGTCGTCGGAATACTTGTCGGAAAAGATATTTATTCCCGACGAGTTTCCGACCACGGTGGTCGGAAATTCCTCGAATTTTTTTTTTTCGGTTTTCGATACTCTTCCGACTAACCATGGTGGTCGGAAAATTTTGCTTTTTATATACCACCGAAATCTTCTCTCACAATTCATAACTTTTATAATCTCTTCAAAATCTCTCTTACAAACTTCTAAAAATTTCTAAAAATTTCACTTCCTAAAATTTTCAAAACATTCACCAAAAAGTTAAGTTAAATTTTTTTCACTTAATATAATTTGTATTTTCATTCAAATTTTTAAAATTTATTAAAACTTCTATTTTTTTCAGGTTATGGCGCAACAAGGAGGATGGCTAGCATACGAAGACTGGTGTGCACATATGGGGTTTCAACCGACTATGGAAAGCTCCGGTTCTGAGACGCAAGGATCCTCCTCTCAACCATTTGGCACCTTGCCACCCGGAGATACGGTGGTTCCTGAAACTATTCCGGAGGCGGCATCAACGGAAAATACAGAACCCAATCAAGAAACAATGACGCTAGAACAGTTGCTCCAAGCCCCGTGCCGATCAAAATTTAAGAAGCTCGATCCATCAAGAATTGACGGGAGCGTTTGGTAATTTTTAAAATTTATAACCATATATTATATTATTAAATAATTGTTGTAGTTAACTCATTTATATTTATTATGTCATTAGGTACCAATTTAATTCGGATATCACAAAATCCGTTAAAAAGATCATGGAGAGTGATTATCCTCATCCGTTTCCAAATTACACATCGGTTTCCGGAGAAGTGAAGGAACGTTGGTTTAAAGCATTTGTGGTTAGCAGCTTTTTTTTTTTTGTTTTAAATTTCTGTTTTAAAAATACTTTTATTTAATGATGGTTGTTTATTTGAACAAAAATTTTATTGGGAATACGAATTAACAACTGAAATCCGAGAAAAATTTGAAAACCTTTGTTTAAAGCGGTTGAAGGATAATGTATATGAGTGGAAGAAAAGGTGGGGAAAAGGGAAGGACAAGCCGTCTTGGATGCGCCAAACTGTTTGGACTGGCTTGATAGCCTATTGGGAAAATGAGGCGCATAAAGAACGTAGCAAAACCAACTCCAACAACCGTAAAAGCGATCGTGGCGGCTATGGGATGGCTAAACATACTTGTGGCTCGATGTTTTACGCGCGGAAACACAAAAATAAGGTAAATCTTCAATGTTTTATATATTTTTCGTTCTTAATTTTTTAATATATTAATACATAATCTTTACTATTTAGCGTGATCATGAGACGGGAGAACTTCCAGATATGGTGACATTCATGGAAGAAACGCATATACGAAAATCTGATGGGGATTTTGTCGATAAGAAGGCTGAATTTATAGCTCGGAAATGTAGGGAGTTGGAGGAAGAGCGTATAACTCAACTGACTCAGGAACAAGACATTCTCGAGGATTATACACTTTCCCAAGCAGAAAGAGATGACATATTTCGCTCTGTAAGTGCAATTATTTTAACGATTTTAGATAATTAATTTATTTTTATTGATAAAATATTTACATCTTTATATATTTGTAGCAAGTGGAACCTAGGAAATGAAAAAGATTTGGGGTCGGGTCAATCCTGTTTGACGAGCGTGTGGGACAAAGCTCAACAATGAGTTCATACGAGGTGAAATATCGAGAAACTCAACAAAAATATGAAGAAACTTAAGAGACACTTAAGAAAACGCAATAAGAGCTTGCGGAGATAAGAAACGAGTATCAAGATGCTTGTTTTTGGAGTCAGATAATGGCTCGACTCTATCCCGACGTAGTCCCCCCGTCCCGCAGAAACAATGATCAAAATCCGAGTACACAGGATTTCTTTGATATGTAATTTTTATTTAAAAGAAAAAATCAATGTAATCTTTAGTTTTATTAATGAAATTTTTAGTTTTTTTCAATGTAATCTTTAGTATTTTAATTTTAATTTTTAGTTTTTTTTTTAAAATATAAAATTTCTGTTATTTTTATATAAAAAAATAATAAATTCGTCGGAAATGTCGTCGGAAATTTCCGACTAGTCTTCTCAAAGGTAGTCGGAAATTAGCCAAAAATTTCCGACGACTTTTCCGACTAAATTCAACGGTGGTCGGTAAATAGACGGAAAATTCCGACCAATCTCCGACTAGAATGGCCGCAAAATTGATCGGAAATTTCCGTCTACTTACCGACCACCGTCTTTTTGTCCGAGGATTTCTCGGAATTTAGTCGGAATATTTCCGACGAGTTTCCGGCGAATTTCTCTGGTCGGAACTTAGTCGGAAACTCATCGGAAATTTTCCGACCAGATTCCGATGACTTTTCCGACTAATCCTCTGGTCGGAAATTTCCGACTACTTTTTCGACCACATGCCTTTTCCGACTAAGCTTTTCCGACTATTCCACGTTGGTCGGAAACTCGTCGGAAAAGCCTATTTCCGACTATTTTCCGACTAATTCGGGGGTCAGAAATAGCTATGCATTCTTTTAGTGACACTGAAACTAAAGCGGCGGTAAACATTGTTAATGAAACAAACGTTACTGTGTGGCTCATTTTTTCCATTCCCTGCATCTTTATTTTTGAGGTAAAATATTAAAACAGCTTTTGACTGTTATGGTGGATAGGTGGAGTATGAAAGCATTTGGACCTTTTATATTTCTTGTCGATGTTGCTGGTTGAGCAACTAAAAAAAGAACACGCTCTTATTATAAAAAAGAAGTATGAGCGACTAAGAAAAGAACACGTCTTTATTATAATGAGCAATATAATTCATGCGAGAGGTCAACAAATGACACATCTATTGGCCTTGAAATCTTAACTATTGGTTCTTCAAACAAGGTCTAAGAAAAACTAAGCCCGTACTTGCAAAATTTCAGATAATGAGTAGAGTAAGCCATAATGCAAAATTAAAATTCCACAACTCTAACGCATATTCTTGTTTCCATAATATAAAAACAGAACCATGATTATATCATTTCACCTCATTAAAAATGTAACATGTATCAAAAACTCCAAAACATTTCTTAATCCAATAAAATTTAAGATCTAAACGCATACATATATATTGAGTCTTTCACCAAACAAAACAACAATATTTCACCCAAATTCAGCCAAAATACACACAAAACCAATAATGCTCAAAGACTCATCGACGATCTCGTCGACAAATCTCAGCCGTTCAATTATAGTGCAGCACTTGTCAATCATGCCTAAACCTTCACAAACTTTCCCCTTTTGATATTTACAATTTTCTATATTATCACTTCCTTCTTCTTCTTCTTCAACTCCAAACCTCACCCTTTCAATTTCCAATTCCTCACCAGTCCACGGCGCCATTTCACGGTGGCGCTTCACCTTTCTCCGTCACCTATTATCGTAAAAATCAAACCTTTATTAAATTTTCAGACAAAACCAAAAAAGAGAATGAGTTTAATCGCTTCTTTGTCTCTCCCACCACCATCTATACAAAGACAATCACTTTCAGATTTTAATCGCTTCAAATGCCAATTTCGCACCTCTTGTTCACCTTTGTCTTCTCTTCATTCTTCATTGCTTAGTCAATTTCTTGATTTTAGACTACGGCGGAGAAACGGCGGCGGATTGGTGCCGGTGGTGGCTTGTTCAACGACGCCGTTTATGGGTAGAGTTGGATTACACTGGAGAGATGGGAACATGTCTCTGTTATCGTTTTGTGGTGGAACTGATGTTACGGAGAGAGCTGATTCGTCTCAGTTTTGGTCTGCTTTACTTCCATTTGTTGTTGCTCTCACCGCCGTTGCTGCTCTCTCTTACCCACCTAGTTTCACCTGGTTTGCACACAATCTCTCTCTATCTCTGTAGCTTAGCCTTGAAGAATCACAGCTTCTTATATGTCTTTTGTGATCTTCTTTTGTTATGCATTTGTTTTATATAGTCTATATGCATATATGGTTTTTACAAATTTGGTGTCTTGCTCAGAATTAAGATCCTTTTCTTGCATATATGAACATATGTTTTCAGAAGAATCAACGAGAAAGTCTGTGGCTTTCACTTAGTTTACTCTGTTTTCAAGTCATCTGCTGTTTAGAGGATCTTAGATTTGAATGGGATTTTAAGATGAATATCAGATGAAACGTTTTCAGGGTATCTAAAGAACTGTATGCTCCTGCTCTTGGAGGGATTATGTTATCTATTGGAATTCAGCTTTCAATTGACGATTTTGCTCTTGCATTCAAAAGGTAAATTACCCGCCATTCTCTTACCAGCGTCATGAATCATGATCAGTTTTGTTTAGCATGTTCCTATAACTCCTGACAACATTGTTTTTGCGCAGACCTCTGCCGCTATCTGTTGGGTTTTTTGCTCAGTACGTTGTGAAACCGCTCCTCGGGGTTTTAGTTGCTAATGCCTTTGGGATGCCGAGGACCTTCTATGCTGGTTTTGTACTCACATGTTGTGTGGCAGGGGCTCAATTATCTAGCTACGCGAGTTCTTTAAGCAAAGCAGATGTGGCCATGAGCATTCTTCTCACTAGTTCTACAACTATCGCCTCTGTACTCTTTACCCCTTTGCTAAGTGGTCTTCTGATTGGATCGGTAGTTCCTGTTGATGCAGTTGCCATGTCCAAGTCCATACTACAGGTAACAAGGTTTACGAATACGATCTTGAAGAACCTATCACTGTTCTCTTTTGAGGTCCAATGAGATTTACAATATGTAGGTGGTGCTTGTTCCAGTTACTCTTGGCCTTGTGTTAAATACTTATGCAAAGCCTGTGGTCACTCTTCTTCAACCCGTGATGCCGTTTGTTGCTATGGTATGCACTTCATTGTGCATTGGAAGCCCACTTTCGATAAATCGCAGTCAGATTCTGTCAGCTGAAGGTCTTGGATTGATTATTCCAATTGTTACATTCCATGCCGTAGCATTTGTCTTAGGATATTGGTTCTCTAAGATCCCAGGCTTTCGGTAACTCCATCATCCATGTTCTTTTTGTATTTCTTCAACATTTTCCTTAATCTATAGAACTTTGAAAATTTATTGGGTTATGTTGTTGGATTTATAAACCAGGCAGGAGGAAGAAGTTAGCCGGACTATCTCGCTTTGTACAGGAATGCAGAGCTCCACATTAGCAGGGCTTCTTGCAAGCCAGTTCCTTGGTAGCAGCCAAGCCGTGCCAGCAGCTTGCTCTGTGGTTGTAATGGCCATAATGGGTCTATGCCTTGCCTCTTTCTGGGGCAATGGGTTTCGAATCAGGGACGTTCTATCACTATCAACACCGCAAAGCAGTGGTTACACTGCTGAATCATGAGCAATATTCAGCAGCAACAAACCTGTAAAGAAAGGGAACCACACCTTGGGACATTGATGGCAAATACTTTCCGCTTTTTGATTTGATTGACAAACAGCATTTGGGAAGTAAAGATAAGGTCTAGAGGGGATGGTATAGGTAGTGTAGACAAAATGGTGTTCATTAGTCATCTTGTATATAGCATGCTAATTCATGGTATAAAAGTTGATCTTTTGTTGCCTCTCTGTGAACTCTTACAGCAAAATTCGGTCAAAGCAAATACAGAAACCAATGAAAAACTTGCAAAAGTTGTACAAGCAAGAGACTAAGTGATATACGTTGGTGCTCATCCTTTGTGATTGGAGGCCTCGAGTGTTCAATTTTGTAATCTTAGCACTCGAGGGGATAATCATCTATACATCAATTGACAACGAATTACTTAAATTGATTCATCTGAAATATAATCAGAGGCCTTCAATGATTATATGTTCTTGGCTCTTGCTCCCACTTCATAACAAGAAAATAACACACAATAAAACACACTCACAAAACCACTATATAGAGAGGTTAATGTTCTTCATTCAACTTGATTCTTGCTGCATGAATGTCCACCATCACCAACACAATGATCATCAGTCTGTTTGAGTACTGGATACTTAATAGCATTAAGCTCGATCTTGCGCAAAGCAGCTTTGCCTAAATCGACACCACAGGCATCAGAAAGCCTCACCAAATACAACAAAACATCTGATAACTCTTCTCCAAGATGCTCTTTCTCTTCTTCTTTCCAATCTGGACATCCTCTTGCCACTTCCCCTTTCCATTGGAATATCTCTGATAGCTCTCCCACTTCACCCACCTGCAACATTTTCCATACTCTTAAGCTCTCTTCATCATTTCAATAATTCATTTACTAAATCATTACTAAAGCAAACAAAACACATAGGAAACACGTTTATAGGACAACAATTTTTGACCTTTAATTCTACAAGATTGTAGGGCATAGATTGGTACATGTGGCCAAATCAAAGTTGAACACTTTACTCAAGAAAATGGACAGTCACATGTTCTTGTCGTTGTCTATGTTACTTGAAATTTGATTTGTCTTCAGATCTATGAGTCTTCCCTTCCATTCACAAATTACAATCAAGTCCATGTTACATAGCTAAACAGAGCTAGTCATAATACTAACAAAAAGATGAAATTTTTAATGGAAACAAACATCAAACTGGAAAACAAAAGATCAAAGATCAGATTTGATAGAGAACAAAAGCTAACTTTTTTGTTGTTTATCATCATCAGACAATCAAACAAAACAAGACCCATTTCAATTTTCACAAGAGACAAGAGACTAATCTGAGATCATTACAGATGAACCAAAGTAGATGGAGTAAAAAGATACCATTGCAAGGAGGAGATTCCTTGGACTGTGATACTTTTCCCAATCTCTAGCTTTTGCAAAATCATCCATTTTCTTACTCAAAGTTTGAAGAGAAACCTCTTCTTCTTCTCCTCCTTCTCCATTTTTCATTTTCAATGAATCAAAACACACAAAAGACTTTAAACCCTAGCTTTCTTATGAAAAGAGGGCAAAAGATGAGCGCGTATGTTATTATATCAGAGGGTTTTTGAGTACAATGATGAGTGTGGTGGAGATGATGACCTGTTACCGGATGTTACCTGTCGGATACGAGGCATATCTGACTTATCGAGATAACATGAAACCGACACGTGGCAGTTGTCTTACTAATGTGTTGACTTGGCTTTGTCTTATTAGTTGGGATTGGGAAATAATTGAAATAGAATCTTGTTTTTTATTTTTTAAAAATTATTATAGTATAATTTATCGGATGGTTCTATTCGTATGCTTTTTGCTCACTTTATTCTTGTCTCTCTATAATTTTTATCGGACGTTGTAGAATGTTATACCATTTTCTAATCAGGTACAGATAAAATTGGGAGAGATAACTACTTTTGAAATTAAATTAACATAATGCTGCCTTTTTCAATAGAGGTTTAAAAGAATATGATCCGTTATTTGGGAAGTTTGAAACATCAACTCGTCAATCTCTTTGAGGAGTCTATGAGATTAACGGTTCAAAATGTCAATATTGTTAAATCCATGTGGCTGTTCAAACATAAATATGATGCAGATGGGGCTCTCTTACGACATAAGGCAAGATTAGTGACAAATGGTAAATCACAAGAGGCTGGCATTGACATCACCGAAACATTCAGTTCCGTCGTAAAACCGGCAACGATACGTACGGTCCTTGACATCACTGTCTCTTGTGGCTGGCCAATTAATCAATTGGATATGAAAAACGCTTTTTTACAGGGTGATCATGAAGAAACGGTGTATATGCCACAACCACCGGGTTCATAGATAAGAACTAACCTAATCATGTCTGCAAGCTAAGAAAAGCCATATATGGCTTGAAACAAGCGCCACGGGCATGGAATTCCAGATTTGCAAAGTATATCAACAACATTGGTTTTCTCACAAGCAAACCGGATGTCTCGTTGTTTGTCTACAAGAAAGGAAACGAATTGGTTTACATCCTCCTCCTCTATGTTGATGATATCCTTTTAACAGCCTCCTCTACAAGCCTGCTGCAACGTATTATTGCCTCACTCAAAACAGAGTTTCCAATGACAGACATGGAGAAAATACGTCATTTTCTTGGAATATAGAATTATATTTTGTTATTGTTTAGAATATCCCGTGAATATCTTACTTGTTTATCCTAGATTTTGTGTAACCTTTTTGGCTTTATATAGCCTAGTAAATACAAATATCATCTCAAGAGGAATTCATCATCTTTCAGTTTCTTCACGAGTGTTAAATTAATTTTGCTTTGATTCAAAGGGTGTTATAGTTTCTAGTGGAATTTCATGTTGAAGTTGATGAAATTGTATGTTTCCGCTTTGATTTTAGACGAGCATTCACAATTTTTCGTTCATGATTTTGTTCACTCATTAATGGTTTCTAGTTTTCTATGTAACAAAGTGATTGTGTTTATAATTGTTTCCTTGATTTGGTCGCAGTTCACAATGATTCATGCATGAATATATACGGTTGCATTTTACTTTGGTGAACGCACGTTTTGGATTTGGTAAAACTTGGGTACAAGACGAGGTACGAAGCTTAATTAATATGTTTACTAAGAGAAATGAACAATCTTTTCAACACATCAAAATCTAACAAACATCTGGAAACATAGTTCAAGCAAAATGAGAGAAATTTTTTTCGATCAGTCACAGTTTTGTCGATGTGAGAAAGGGGGAATATACCCAGTTTTTGCTCTCTTTTTCGGTTCTAATATAACCCAAAATTACTTGCAATGTAGAAAAGCCAATAGTTTTCATTAAAGTAAGAATGTTGCGGAAGACGAACTATGACATGAAAGCTGTAAGATTAAGAAAAAAATTAGAACAAAACCTAAAAACACATGAAAAACATAATCACACAAAGGGTGAACACATAATGTTTTTTAGAGACATGAGATTCTCAATGTGATCCGGATAAGATCGGAGAGAATATATCTCATCGTTACTAGATCCATGGCAGCGCCTAAATTTCTCATAGTCAAGTCCTTTAACACTTCTGAAAGTCTCTCTCACCGGATTATAATAAAAAACAGAAATATCTTTGAAGAGTTTACTCGATACATAGATAAACTCACCAGTACTAGTGGCACAACGTAGACTAGCACTCCCAATCAAATCTCTTATAGGCAAAGGTAAGACAAATTTATTTAGTGACCATTCTTGTTTTTCCGCATCCTTCAAAACCCACATTTTGATAATATATGAATCAAAGCAAATCCATGCTAGTTTTCCTTGGTAACTCATTGGAGATTCCTTTATCATTGATTCATGGTGTGCACGACCAGGCATTTGGATTGATTTGAACTGTTCAGACCTCACATCAAAACTCATAATGATATCCGGAAGGGCAATGTGATGATCGTCTCGATCTTTTTTATAGGGTATATGATGGATATGGGCTAAATCTCTTAGCCCACTTTTCAAACCAACAAAGAAGAAGAAGTCATAAAATGCTTGGCCCGACTATTTAAGCCCAAAAGGACAAAAAGGGAATTTGCGCAAGGAAAACCCTAGACCACTTCTCCCTATAAATACAAGAGACCTCCATTGAGAAAAGGGACCCAGACTAAAAAGGAGAGAATTATTACTAGTTTTCTCTGTTGAATTCTATTTAGTATCGGTTTACGAAAACCTCGTTGTAATTCCGCGTTCCCGATCTAATAAGAGAGATTGTTTCGCCTACCCACTTTACTATTTTCGTATATCCCCATTATTATTTTATATCGTTGTAGTCATAGCACTAACAATTGGCGCCGTCTGTGGGGATCTCGAAACATTTCTCTCTTTCAACAGGATCAAGCGATGGAACCAGCAATCGACGAGCTCCACGGCAACCGGACCGATACCTCGAGCGACTTAGGAGTCAGCGACGACGAGTTGCATCTAACCACTTCGATCGCGAATCCCGACGACCTTGAAGAGCAACAAGACCAAGGACATGCTCCACTGCCAGCCGAGCCGCGAGCCACCGTCGACCTCCGATGGGCCACCCGCCGTCGACGTGGAGGCCTCCCTGGCAACCCCGCTGCCCCTACAATCGCTCAAACTCGCACCAACCTACCAAATACCACAAATGCTGCATTGCGTGAAGCTAGACGAACCCTGAACGTGGAACCGAACGGAGTCGCAGACAACAGAGAAAGCCTTGACAGTTTGATGCAGACCATCCTCGATCGACTTGACCGACATGAGGAGAAGACGAACGAACGACTTGATGCCATCATGGCAGCACAGGAAGTCTCCCAACCACAAGCCATAGAATTTCAAGGGGTCGAAGTACACAGGCGACACAGCACCGAACCCGCCGTCCAACCGCGTCAAACCCATACCCGGAGCGAACAAGAAACCGCCGACCATCCTCGATCATTGTCGGATCACTCGACGAACGCACGCCGAGAAGACAGTCGAGTGAAGACAATCCCGACAATACACGCGATCGTGAACTTGAGCAGATGAGACAACGCTTCGCGACATGACTTTCTAAAATGCAACCGCGCGATCAGTTCTGCGCCAGAATTAGAGAAGGTATTAGAAGAAACCGACGATCACGCCTTTACCTTCACGCATATCTGGTCCGTCGCGTCAAGCACAGCGGGAAGGTGAAGCTGCAAAGCTACGAAGGAAATCTGATCCAGCAAGATTTCTGACCACCTTAACCACGCAGTAGGTCGCGCACACTTCTCTCCAGAAAGCAAGACGCAGGAAGCTGCCAGTTATTCGTCGAACACCTAAGCGGATCCCGCACTAAACTGTTCTCCAGGCTCAAAGCCAATTCAATCGACAACTTCGACCAAATGTCCAAGGCGTTCCTGAAGCATTATTCAATGTATATTGAAAGGCACGTCAAATGCAGACTTATGGACCATGGCACAAGGCGCTAAAGAACCTCTACGCACCTTCATCGGACGTTTTTAAAGCCGTTATCTCCGACGTGGTCGTACCGACGATGCTGCTGTCGCTGCTTTACAGAACGCCCTATGGCACGACTCTCGATTTCGTAAGATTTAATGCTTAACCAACCAGCAACAAACTGGGAGAAGACGCACTTCACCCGCCGGCAGGACAACATCGCAATAGAAGAAGACAAAGCAGTCCGCGCGAAACGTACACGGCCCCCAAACGACGATTCGCGATCCCAAGGAGAAATCAAAGGATGAGTAACGTCGAGCCTCGTCAACACTACAGACCAGGAATACAAGAAAACCATCGGAAAAGCGCAGCCATACAAGTTAGCAGCCCTGATGCCAACCAAAAGGATGGAACAAAGTATATTCATAACACGAAATCAAGGACTCCGAGCTATTTGCGATTTCCACAAATGCCCTGGCCACACTACCAACGATTGTCGTTCACTGCAGGCTATACTTCTTTCAAAATACAAAAAGGCGACGTAAGAGTTGATCCAAGTCTGTCGTCGTGATCGTCGCACTGACAATTTTCAAGCGCATCGCAACGACGGACGTCAATCCAAAGACACATCGAGACAGCGAACCAAAACGGGGCCAGGGACGAGCCGAGAGGAGGAAGACGTTGTAGTAGCTCCAAGAGCCGATCAACATGATTAAGGGAGGTTTAACTTCGTGTCGCGATTTCTGTGCGATCAAATTAAGGGACTACATACACAAGCTGAAATGCAAAGAATCACACAAGGAGAGTACATCAGTCGTTCGAACCCGACAGAATAGTATTCACCGAAGACGATGCTGACGGACTTCCGGAGTTCATAATGATCACTTGTAGTTGAAGTGATCATCGGAGAGAACGCAGTGACGCGAGTTTTGATTGATACTGAGAGCTCCGTAAATGTCTTATTCAAAGACGTTCTGCAGAAGATGCAAATCAATCTCCGCACCGTAAAACCCGAGACTCAAGAGCTGACCGGCTTTGATGGAGACTCGCTGATGACCGTTGGCAACATCACGCTGCCGATTTATGCGGGTGGCGTTATAGCATGGGTGAACTTTGTAGTCGTCGACATACCCGTTGTTTACAATGTTATCCTCGGAACCCCATGGTTGCACAAAATGAAAGCAGTCGTGTCAACTTATCACTAGTGTGTGAAGTTTCCTTCGCCCCGAGGAATTCAAACGATACGCGGTAACCAACACGCAGCTCGTACATGCTTCCTTGTCGAACAAAAAATGCGAAGTGCTAAAAACTTATAGCAACTAAAGAAGGGCGATGTAGAGCTCGACAACGCCATCACCTACGATCACGCTCCCAAAAGTTGCAACAGCGTCCAAATCAACATTGACGAGAATAATCCCGAGCGTTGTATCAATATCGGTGCCGATTTAAATCAAAACATGAAGGACGAGCTCATCCAATTCCTTCGTCAAAATGTGGCCACTTTCGCGTGGTCGATTGAAGATATGACCGGTATCAATCCGGTAATCACTAGCCACGAACTAAACGTCGACCCGACTTACAAACCAGTCAAGCATAAACGTCGCAAGCTTGGTCCGGAACGAGCAACTGCTGTAAACGAAGAAGTCGACAAACTCCTCGACGCCGGTTCAATAGTTGAAGTAAAGTACCCTGACTGGTTAGCCAATCCTGTGGTGGTCAAGAAAATGAATGGGAAATGGCGGATGTGCATAGACTTTACCTATCTCAATAAAGCATGCCCTAAGGATAGTTTTCCTCTCCTGCATATCGTTCAGCTCGTCGAAGCAACAGCTGGGAACGAACTATTATCTTTCATGGATGCATTTTCTGGTTATAACCAGATCCTTATGCACAAAGACGATCGCGAGAAGACGGCATTTATAATTGACAGAGGTACTTATTGCTATAATGTCATGCCGTTCGGACTCAAAAACGCAGGAGCAACGTATCAACGCCTAGTAAACCAGATGTTTGCTAGTCAGCTCGGAAAAACCATGGAAGTTTATATCGATGACATGCTCGTCAAATCACCCCGCTCAGAAGACCACATCAGCCACCTGCGAGAGTGTTTCGCTGTCCTCAACAAATACAACATGAAGCTAAATCCAGCCAAGTGTACATTCAGAGTAACATCAGGCGAGTTCCTCGGATATCTCGTTACTAAAAGGGGCATCGAAGCCAACCCAAAGCAAATAACAGCAATAATCGACCTCCCCTCTCCAAAAAACACTCGCGAGGTTCAAAAGCTTACGGAACGTATTGCGGCATTAAATCGTTTCATATCAAGATTAACCGATAAATATCTTCCATTTTATCAGTTGCTACGTTCAAACAAACAATTCGAGTGGAATGATAGATGTGAAGCCGCCTTCAAAGAGCTCAAACAATATCTTTCAACTCCGCCGGTATTAGCAAAACCAGACAAAGGTGAAACGCTATATCTTTACATCTCCGTCTCCAGCTCAGCTGTTAGTGGCGTGCTCGTCAAAGAAGACCGATGAGAGCAACGACTGATATTCTATGTGAGCAAAACACTCGATAGAGCTGAACTACGATACCCGACCCTGGAGAAACTCGCCTTCGCAGTTGTTATATCTGCACGTAAGCTTCGCCCTTATTTCCAGTCACACACCATTGCGGTCCTAACAAACCAACCGTTGCGGACAATTTTGCATAGCCCGAGCCAATCTGGAAGACTTGCTAAGTGGGCCATCGAACTAAGTGAGTATGATATCGAGTACAAAAATTGGACAAGCGCGAAGTCTCAGGTCCTGGCTGATTTCCTCGTCGAACTCTCTCCTGAACTCTCCCAAAACATCCCGACAATGGAAAAATGGGTTTTGCACGTAGATGGAGCATCTTCGAAACTAGGCTCTGGAATTGGCATACGATTACAATCACCAACCGGAGAAGTACTTGAACAGTCCTTCCGCTTAGCCTTCCCGGCGTCAAACAACGAGGCTGAGTACGAAGCACTCATCGTCGGGTTACGTCTTGCTAAAGGAATCGGAGCAAAACTAATTCAAGCATACTGTGACTCCCAACTTGTTGCAAATCAGTTCAGCGGAGACTACGAGACAAAGAACGAACTAATGGATTCTTACCTTAGGATAGTCCGCGAACTGTCAATACACTTTGAGTTCTTCGAGCTCGAGAAGATCCCAAGAAGTGACAATGCGCCTGTGGATGCATTAGCCACACTGGCGTCAACTTCAGATCCCGACCTTCGTCGTGTCATACCAGTTGAGAGCATCGAAAAGCCAAGTATTGACGTCACTGAACCACCCATAATCAAGCCACCTGCAAGAACATTCGTTGTTTCTGATGATACTTTCGTTGATAAAGATCTAACTTCAACAGATAACTGGATTAACGATATCCGCAATTATATCGTTGAAGGCAAAGTACCCCCAGACAAATGGGCAGCACGACGTTTGCGAACTCGAAGTGCCTACTATACGCTTGTAGAAGATAGTCTATT
>SMJT01000141.1:0-142454 GCA_004349715.1 Crucihimalaya himalaica
ATTTCCTGCATTACTTTGTTCGCTTAGCTTAATTCGAATTCTATATTCTATTGAGTGATTTCTTGAGTCTTTGTGGTTCGACCCCTACTATACCGGAGCTACTGCTTTAGTACTCTTAGGGTATTAAATTTGAGCATATCAAGGACGAACTATAGGAAGCCAAGGATCTTCCCAAACCTTAGTAGTCTTCCCATCACCAAGACGGACCCGTAAACCGCACCGTAAAAGAGCTTTACCGTCTTGTATAGAGCGCCACCCATAAGAAGTGTAGTTTCTTGTATTTGCATTGAGAAAATCAGTCATCGGATGATATAAGCACTTGTATAGCCGCACCAAGAGACTAGTCGGATTTTTTAGAACTCGCCAGGCTTGCTTTGCTATAATAGCTCAGCTGAACTTTTGAAAATACCTAAAACCCAAACCACTTTCAAATTTTGGTAAAGTAATACGATTCAGGCAACCCACGAAATCTTTCTCTCTGACCATGCTCCTTATCCCACCAAAGGAAGATAAAATACTTTTAATATAATCACAAATAGTAGTAGGTGAAAGGAAACAACTCATTGAATAGATCGACAAGGCTTGTGCTACCATGTTGTATTTATTTTTCAACTCAATTTGTAGTTATATGTTCAATATTTACGATTTATATTTGATATATCCAATTGTTCAAAATATCGCTAGGTGCTAATTGAGCGTTAAGGGTGGCTTAATGCCTAGCGAGAAAATCTGAGATTGAACGGAAATTAATCGAAAACTAGTTTTAGGGCTAATTTATGTTTTAAAAACATGTTAATCCATTAAAATTACTCGCAACTGACTGGCGAGACTCTTTTGCTTCTCTGCTAACCTTTTATATAATATTGTTTTCAAAATTGTAATAAACACATAGAAATGTGTTCTTAATCTCAAAATTTTATGACTTTCATTAAAATTATGAACTGTAAGTTATTGTTTTTAACATCACAAACTCCCTATTTAAATGTCCGAATAACAAAAAAAAATGTTTTATACTTGCAATCCAAAATAATTGAAATATGTAAGATTAAACTTAGATTAATCAGGTTAGGCAGAGACTAATCGAGTTAGGCAGAGAATAATCGGATGACTGATTTAAAAAAAAAAGTAATCATTAATCGAAGCGGATAGGGTGAACCAAATAATTAAGCGGAGATCAATCGGGTTTACACGGACATTTTTAGAACGGGATATATCGAATTTAAATTTAATATTAAAAAAAAAAAAAAAAAACTTACCACCGGCAACAGAGTCATCTTCTGCACCGCCGTGATTTCTTCTTCTCCAGGTACTCCCTCGTCGGGTTTTTATAAGATCGGTCAATCTCTTCAAATCATCGAGGTTATCTTCTCTTCTCCGATTGTCCTCTAATTCCGTTTTTACTTTGATCTTCGGATCCGATCATTTCGGAACTTTCTTCTCTCTTTCGATTACTCTTTCATAGTTACACGATCGATCAAAATTGCATAGTATTCGAAAAATCGCCACTGAATTCATGGAATTGAGAAATTTTTGACGATATTGCTTTGCTTTGTTTCGGTTCTGTAATCTCTAGATGATGTTTTCGTCAATTTCTGTGTAGAAATGTGGGATTGAAGAAGCGAACGAAGTAACAATGGCTCCAGTTAAAAGAGCTGATAAGAAAGCTACACTAGATGCTGCTGCGTGGATGTTCAATGTTGTAACTTCTGTTGGTATCATCATTGTTAATAAAGCTTTAATGGCTACTTATGGCTTTAGCTTTGGTAACTCTCACACGAACCCATTTATGTATGATCTTACTACGACTACTTCACTCATATCCAAGCTTACTCTCTTCTAATCATGTGTGTACAATTTTTAATTTTACTGCAGCAACAACCTTAACTGGTTTACATTTCGCCACGACGACATTGATGACACTTGTTCTAAGATGTTTAGGATATATTCAGCCATCTCATCTTCCATTTACAGAGCTTCTTAAGTTTATTCTATTTGCAAACTTTTCGATTGTTGGAATGAATGTTAGTCTTATGTGGAACTCTGTTGGGTTTTATCAGGTACATTTGTTTGCAAAACCTATGCTTGTTTGGTTAACAGACAAACGCTTTTGTTGTTGATTTTAATGGTGTCTTCTCTTTTCTTTTGGTTGTCAGATTGCAAAGCTCAGCATGATTCCAGTATCATGCTTGTTAGAAGTAGCATTTGATAAGATTCGTTACTCAAGAGACACAAAACTTAGTATAGGACTTGTTCTTGTTGGTGTTGGTGTTTGCACTGTTACTGATGTTAGTGTGAACACCAAAGGTTTTGTTGCTGCTTTTGTTGCTGTGTGGAGTACTTCTTTGCAGCAATACGTAAGTTCTTAGAGATTGTGCATCTTAACTTCTGTTACCCGTGTTTTCACTTTAAACTAAGATTGACACAAAGTTTCCTTAATTTGTTGCAGTATGTACATTATCTTCAGCGAAAGTACTCGCTTAGCTCATTCAACCTACTGGGTCATACTGCTCCAGCTCAGGCAGCAACGTTGTTAATAGTTGGTCCGTTTCTCGACTATTGGTTGACAGACAAACGAGTAGATGTGTATGACTACAACTTTGTATCTGTTGTAAGTGCTCGAAACACTCAGATCCAAACAATATCTCTTTATTCCTCTTTAAAATTATATTCTCAGCTGACGTCTTAGAAAAAATTACTAATTATGTCCAATACTTGACGTCATACTGAGCCAAGTAAGGTTACTATCGCCTCATTTCTATTATGAACCTTCATCAATTGAGTCTAAACGAATTGTTTTTCTGATAGCATTTCAGTTGTCTTTTTTTCATCTATCAATTGAACTGTTCTTTATACTCAATAACATGATGATGATTCTGCAGATGTTTATAACCCTCTCGTGCACAATAGCGATCGGGACAAACCTAAGCCAGTTCATCTGCATCGGGAGATTCACAGCGGTGTCATTCCAAGTTCTGGGCCATATGAAGACGATCTTGGTGCTGGTAATGGGCTTCTTCTTCTTTGACAGAGATGGTCTAAACCTGCATGTGGTTCTTGGCATGATTATTGCTGTACTAGGGATGATCTGGTACGGTAA
The DNA here is from genome assembly GCA_004349715.1 of Crucihimalaya himalaica. Taxonomy (NCBI): domain Eukaryota; kingdom Viridiplantae; phylum Streptophyta; class Magnoliopsida; order Brassicales; family Brassicaceae; genus Crucihimalaya; species Crucihimalaya himalaica. Next base: position 3,098 of record SMJT01000141.1, read on the forward strand.
TGCCTCGTCCAAGCCAGGCGGCAAGGAGAGGAAGAACTATTCACTTCCAACAACTCAACAACCAAAACACGGAGCTGCATCGGATTCTGATGAATACCAAAGTAAAGCTTAGCATGTAGTAAATGATCAGGAAGATCAGCTTCAAATAGCTTTTACATCTCTCTATTTGAGTTATTCTTTTGGTAGCTGCATTTTGTAATCCTATAGTGTGCTCGTCTATTTTTTGATTGCCCTGGTACAAAAAATTAACCATTCTACATACGAGGAACCAATGATTAAGTCATGAAAGAGAAAATTATATACGACGGATTATCATACTCAACTCTTTTCTGTCAATGTTGTGTTATTTGTACAATATACTGATTTATTTTGCATTGTTTCTCCCAATTGTAAGACCTAAAGAATCGGCTTAGTCATCTCATGCTGTCACGGTACACAATACGTAGTGTAAGATGAATATTAAAACAAGTGACTATTCATGCATTGGAGGGATCAAGAATGAAAAAGAGAGGAATGCGATCACAAGAAGCTCAAAAACCGTCACATAAAAAGATCACACAAAATGGTCTTTATCAAGCAGCATCCAATATAGCAGTAAATAGCAACATTAGCTTGATTAACGCTTCTTTGACACACCGACAGTCTTTCCTCTGCGACCAGTTGTCTTGGTGTGTTGTCCTCTGACACGGAGACCCCAGTAATGCCTCAGACCACGATGGTTTCTGTCCATTTGACAAACATCATTACCATGTTTAATGCAATTGAGAATAATAATCAGAACCATCTGTTGGTTTTGTATTTACCTGATCTTCTTGAGACGTTCCAGGTCATCTCTCAGCTTCATGTCCAGTGCATTGGACACAACTTGAGAATACTTGCCATCTTTGTAATCCTTCTGCCTGTTCAAGAACCAGTCTGGGATCTTGAACTGACGTGGATTTGCAACGATTGTCATGAGGTTGTCAAGCTCAGCAGCAGATAACTCACCAGCCCTGTTAAACATATACATCATGTAAGACAACAATCTCCACGAAGCTGCCCACTACACATGTAAAGTAACCAACAATATGCTCCATAACACAAAGAAAGCACAAAATGTTAACTGAACTAGACTAAACCTCCCTACCAGGTTGCTATCCTAATCACTACTTGCTCGGATAAGACAGAGAACTTGAAACAGTATTCATATCAACATGTTATAGACATGAATCTCAAGTTACAGGAAAGATATTATCTAGACCTGTAAGAATCTATACAAACCATTACTCTTCTATATTTCAGACGTCCCAATTGATTATCAGTTCGTAGAAGAGTCAAGAAAAGCTCAAACCTTTTGTTCATGTCGACATCAGCCTTCTTGCAGACAATGTTGGCCAATCGTCTCCCAATACCCTTAATAGAGGTAAGGGCAAACATAATCTTCTGCTTACCATCAACATTGGTGTTCAACACACGAAGAATGTGCTGAAACTCCTCATTTGCAACCAGAGACTACACAACCATTACAAAATTCAATTAACCCATCAGCAATTTCACACAAACTAAACGAAAAAACACGAACTTCAAAAATTTCAGAACATAAAAAAATCCAAATTCCAGAAATTAACACAACCTAAGATTGACTACGCTTATTATAAATCAGAAAAAAATACGAACTATATAAATCAAATAAAAAGATAACATAAGAGCTCTAGATTCCAGAAACTAACACAACCTAATTCAGACGAGGAATACAACGATTCAATGTTCAAAAAATGGATTCAAAAAAATAGATGAATCTAAAAGCAGGGTTTTTATGGCAGATCGATGAACAGAGAAGGTGATTGTTGGAGAACATTTCAGAAGAGGAAAATGAGAAATTCGAAAACCTAAATTACCATTTTGATTTGCAGAGCTGAGGTTTGTGAGAAGAAGAAGCCGACTTGAAGGAGTAAACAAACTCTGGAGAGTGAAGAACACAAAAGAGGTCTGTCAGGGCTTTTCAATGATTTATATATTACATTCGTAGGGTTATCATAACCTGAACAAAGACCATTTTACCCTTCACAATAAAATTACTCTTTTTATTTTTGAGTTTTCTATGGGATAGTTTTTTTTTTTTAAAGTTTTTTTTTTGGATGATTTGCAAGAATAACCATATTTGATAATCTTATTAAAAATATAGCACTATAAATGCCAAATTAAGAAAGTCCCAGTAAGAAAGTAACACCAGTGGATGGTGAAAGATAAAATTAGAGTCTAAATTATAAATCCTAAGTAATCTTGAATTTGATATAAATCTCATATTAATAACTAATAAAATCTTCTTCTACTACTACAAAAAATGACATGTTTTTTTTAACATCTTACGTGGTTTAAAAAATTTTTAAACTGATAAAAAAATTCAAATGTGAATATTGTCAATAAAGAATATAACATTCTATATAAATACACATAGCATAGACTTGTATGCTATTAGGGTCTGACTGGTTTAACCGCAGCGGATGCGGTTGCGTTTGCGGGAGTTTGCGGAAGCGGGCGGTTGCGATTTCAAGCGTTACTAAGCGTTTTGAATGACTGATTTAGTGTTTGGAAATGGCTGTGTTTGCGGGAGGTTTACGACTGGTTAACCAGCGGGTGCATCAGCGGTTAGATAAAAAAATAACTTAGATAAATATAATATATTATTATAAAAGTTTTAAAAACACAAAAAATTATATTTTTATGATAAAATATAAAAATATTAAAAACAATTAATAATTAAAGCTCATAATTAAAGTACTTAATAATTATTCATTTATAATATTTATAGTGAAATTCTTATTAATTATGCATTTGGTTCATCACTAAAATTAATTTGTATCAAGTAATGTGACAAATTGTAAGAAATGTGCTTGAATTCGTAGATTTTCCTGATTGCCTTTATAAATATTATAAAGTTTTTTCAATGAATACAAACGACTTTTGACTCGAATTTATAAATATTTTTTAAAATTCACTTAGAAGCCATAATTATAATAGAGGAAAACAAAATAGAGAGGATATGGTTAGAAAATAATAATTAGGGTTTAAGAACAGAGAATCTGATACAATATATATATATAGGAGTAAATATATAATTAAGATGGTTTTCGGAGAACCTCAAATAGAGGGTTTGGATTACAAGGAGACATTCGCACAAGTTGCTAAGATGGTTTAAATTCGTATTTTCTTACAAGTAGCGGCTGCACGTGGGGGGGGGGGAATACATCATATGGATGTTCACACACCTTTTTCCATGAGGATCTTACGGAGTAATCTTTGAGAAATTTACTTGAATAGCACTTGACAATTGTGATTTTACTAAAACAACATCGTGAAAAACGTTCTTACTAAGCTAGCATGGAAAGTTTGAAAAATACCTAAAAGATATAAGTTTTTACGATTACATGAATGTCATTAATACTAAGACATAAAAGTAAATTATTAAAAGTACAAAATTTATAGTAACTTTCTCTAAGCTTTTTTTTAATCTTCATAGAGACCGAGGAAGAACAACTAGGGTTTCTCTGTCACTGTCGCACACGAAACTTTGTGTTCGATTTTGATTTTAACTTATCGGTACCCAAGTTCGTTATTGTGTTCTAAGGTGATAGATATATCGACGGTCGGAGGTTTAATTAAGGGAAGACAACATCTCCGGTAAGTGTTTGATTGTTGTTTCTCGAATTGTAGTCAGTTAATCTACAGAAGTCGACATTTTTGGTAAGTTTTTTTTACTTATTTAGTTAGGTCGGATTAAAATCGGGTCTCTCATTTTGTATCTAAAAAAAAACATATGGGTGGAAACATGGTTTGACATAACTTATTAAAATTGATAGTGTTGTTGATAATTAATAAAGGGTCATGGATTTGCAAATAAAAGATGGGATGGGTTAATAATCTAAGACATAAGTCTACTTGGTTGGAAAAAAATTGACGTATTTGGTGTGTTTAACAGAATTACTAAGATATGTAAATGGTTATGGATCAGATGAAAAATATTGGGGATGGGATTATTCTTTTGATTGTTGTATGTAATCTGATATATATAGGTTCTTATTCTTGATATTTCTGGAACATAGATAAAGTTAGTAGACAGATTTACATGATTCATATATATTTATATGGCAGAGTTATTAATAACATAAACATTTTTTAATTTTACAACCTCAGGTATGCGATTAGGCAGTGAAAAGAGGAGCAACCCAGTAAGACTATATCCTCGAAGTAAATCACCTATATAGAGAAAGAGCATGCACCACAATTGCCAATTATCTAGATTTGGCATGTTAAACATTGGTAATAAAGTGTATGATGACATCTCAGACAATTCATAAGTTGGTGTTTTGTTGAACCTTGCATACAGTGGTTATGTATGGTTTCCCAAGATTATGCATTATTTTCTCACTCAACAATTTTCTATAGAAATGCTTCGTGAGATTTAGTCCTTGATAGAGGGTTATCCTATACTTTTTTCTATACATGAATTCAGTTACATTATTGTCATGAATTGTGATACAAAAGATGAGGAAGGCAATGTAGAGGTAGATCACAACGATTTTTGTGGTGATCGACAATTGGATTTTAAGCTTGGACTTGACTAGTTGGACTTGGATAAAACGCTGAAAGCTTGTAGAACTTGGAGTTAAGAGAAGAGGAACATGCTTGGTTTGTTGTTTGTGATTCATGTTGAGATTATGGGGTTAGCTCGCAGTAGCTGAATACCTTTGGAGTATGCAGTACGAGTATTGGGTAATGAAGCTTTTTAGAGATTTCTATGGGGAAGGGATGGTTTTAAATATTTGGTGGATTCCATTAAAGTTCTTTCTTTAGAAAACACATCATCTACAACACATGGGTGTGTACATGCATTGCTTATTTGGACCTTTGAGAGTATGATTGCTCTGGGAATAAAGTGCGGTAATGAGAAAGTACGAGAAACAGATTTTGAGCCACTTTTAAGGTGGAATGCAGGACAGTCAAGATTTGATATTGGTGATTTCCTAGCAACAAAGAAAAATAAAATGGGAAAGGTATATATTTTTTAACAAAAAAAATGCCACAGGTTGACTATAGTTGTAAGTGAATTCTCATATGATATGATGTCTTATTAATGAAGCTTCTTGTCCAATATTTAGTAGTCAAACCTGTTGAAGAGATATATCATACTTGGACAGGGGAGAATTGTGTATGGTGAACAAGAAGGTAGTGAATTTTTTAAAGTTGGGCTCCATTGTTTTATAAGTGAAAAAAATTTGTGTTCAATTTTTGTTACCTTCTTTGATTTGTTATTAGGTGAAAAAAGATTGCTCGATAACTTGCTGCATGGTATCATCAAATGTCGTCTTGATGCCACAACTTGAGATGATGTTATTGCAAATGTTTCTGCAAAGAAAACATCTAAAAGGCCAATCCTTCGTGAAAGTGAAGATGATTTTGGTGACCCACATGTTGTTAAGAAGTCAAAGAATGAAAGTGGGAGTAGTAGGAAAAGTGAAAAAAAAAAAATCAAAATGATGAGACTAAAGATGAAGGATAGGTTGATAGGCGGGGAAGAGGGCTAAAAATTGAAACTAAAGTTGCCATAGAGGAGTAATTGGATTGCTTAATGCAGTAGCTAACAAAATTGATGCATTGGACACCAACCTAGGAGGGAAATAAATGTGATTGGCCAAAAAGTTGAAGGGATGGACAAGAAGCTTGTCATTTTTGAGAAAGATGTTGAGGTATTGAAGACATGGCGTAGTCAGAACATGAATACTACAAACATTGCATGCTCTACAAAGGGTGATGTTGGATCTTCTTCTGGCCACACAAAGAAGGAGGTATGTTGTGTTTTAGAAGTCAAGTAAATTTGTTTTTTATATAAGTAAAGTTCAATTTCAAATTTATGAAAATTGTTTCTATGCAGAAAAATGATTAGTGTGGAGAGACTCACTATTTTTAACTATATATTTAGTGTTTTTGGGAGTTCTACTTCCCTAATAACTTTTCATGTGAACCTATCTTTAAAAAACTTACTAGCTAAAGACTTGCTTAATGTGAAATTGATTTCATATTGTCATGTTCTTTGTTGTTGTTTTTGCCTTCTTGGTTGTTTTTCCAATTTGACTGTTTTACTTTATTTCTAGTTATTGTAGATGAAGCCAACATCTCATGAAGATTTCTCAATTTCTTGTGTGGAGAAATCCAAGAATTGAAGGTAATTCTGAAAAGGGGTCTTTCCAAAAAATGATGAAGGTAAAACAATTCAAACCAAACCGAATGTGGTGGATTTGACATTAGAAAAAAGAAGACCACACAATAAATCCACCATAACTGTTAGCTCAGACTTTTCTGATCTTACAGAGAATGAGAAGATGAAAGCCATGAATGATATACTAGACAAGTTGGTGGAGATTTCAACAATGGAAGATTTTGTACGTCCAACGGTCAGGAAGAAATGCTTGCCTCCAACCAACTATCTCCCTATCAAGACATCTCTATTGTCAGACGCATGATTCGTGGTGTAGTCCTTTCGCATACTGCTTATGATCCTTTTGAGGTGATTTGTCAAGAAAAGGTAGCCAGATTAATGGAGTTTTTTAAGAGAAGATGTGTAAGTCTTGGGTTATAAATCTATTGCATAATCAAGCCCTTAATAATTACTCTTTCTATTCCTGACTTTTTTTTAATGTGAATATGGCAGGGATAACCCTTTCGATACAACCAATGGAGCAACCAATAGGATCATGACTCCAAAAGAAATGTCGTCAGAAGATGATGATAAATATGGATGGTTGTAAGACTCGGTAATAAATTGAATTAGAACTTAGATTAATTTGTTTTCAACTTTGCAAAATCTTACATAGATTGTTCTCTATGACAGCATTTGTGCGCTGGTAAGCATATGTTACGGAAAAGGTATATGATAACACCATCTCCATATGTATTTGATATGACTGATTTCCTAGATCCATGGTTTGTGAATTAGTGGGCACCTGATTACAAGAAATTTGCTGCAAAAGAGAATAAGTGGATATTTCCACCAGATTTTCTGAAAGTGTACGCTGGTTCATCACCAAGATGGGCAACGACAAATAAGAAATGGCTTCAAGATGTTGACATTCTGTATCTCACACACAATGTGAAGAATCAACACTAGCTAGCTCTTGAGGTGGACTTAAAGAAGCGGCAGATTAAAGTGTATGATAGCATAAACAGTGACTCCTCAGATGAGGAAATTGTGGAGTCTTGTAAGCCATATAGTTGGATGATTCCACTATTGTTTCAAGCAGTAGCTTCACCAGCCAAAAAAGGAAGATGTCAGGTGCATCTTTCACGGTTCAGAGTACCACTAACTCTTACTATTGAAAATGTACAGGTTGGTGATTGTGGTGTATATGCTCTGAAGTACATGGAATATGGGTTAGCTTTGAAGGCCTACCCGATGTTGCAATGTATGCAATAAGATTGAAGCTTGCGGAAGAGTTATTTGATGAGGTCCCAGACACGGATTGTTTTATCCAATTGTCTTATCCAAACCCTCGGCGGGAGCGTGGATGTGTTCAGTTCATCTTAGAGAAGAAAAAATTGAATGTCAGGTAAGTGAAAACTTCAAGTATTATGTGGCAATTTTTTTGTGCTTCCCAAACTTGATATTTTTGTGGCCCATTTAGTAATTACAATTAGGATATATTCCGAATTTTGTGGTCCATTATGTAATTTTTAACTGGCCTTGTTGTTAAATATGTGGTCATATACTGCCCTTTTATATACAATCGGCGTTATTCATGATATTTTTCTAATTTGACTATATTACGAAAACAAATACATAATATTAGGCAAATCTATGACCATTTAAATATTGGACATAAGACCATTAAATTACAATCTCCAAATACATAGCGAAACAAATAGAATACAACCGATAATTAAACATAGTAGGTTTCAATTACTAAGCACCGACCTCTTCAACTCACATAGTAGCCGTCCAATATAGGTCTAATATAACACAGCAGTTTTCCAAAAAAACACATGTCGGAGATCTAACACAGCTAACTAAAACTCCTCATCAAATTCCATGAAAAGCAGCGAAAACAGATATGGTCGTCAGACAAATGGTTTAATTTGCAAGTTGGATAGAAATGGAAGCCATAGTAAAAATAATTATCAAAGACACGTGTACCAAAGATTCCCAAATCTCTGACCATCGACTCAACCATATTAGCGATACAAATTGATTCTAGGGAGTTTTTTTACCTTTAGTAAAAACTCGTTTGCAACACGGATGCCATGATCTAAAGCACCACAACAAAATCCCTAAAGCTAACCGAGCCTAAAGACGTGTAGTCAACATAGTTATGGCTTCCACGTGAGGCCCATAATGAGCCAAGAGGCGTAAACCTTCTACGAGCTTCGCTGTCGGGTTATCGCAACGCAAGCACGCAAGGAAGATATGTCAATAAATTGGTCCTTCTTTCGCTCAGTCAACATGTTGAATAAATTCTACTAGATTCACCTCACGTAATACTTATGTGGAGTACACGACTTCTTTGAAAGAGTTGCCTACGGCAATGAAAGGGCCAAGCTCTCGAAATCCTTTTGTGCATGTGTTGCGATAGATTTGATAGAAGAAGGTAAGAAGGTAAGAAACCTTTTGGTAGAAATTTGTATATAATGGTAGTTTTGCAATCCAATTATTTATGTGGCTCGCTGATATGCTCAAATATAATACCCTAAAAGTACTAAAGCAGAAGCTGCAGTATGTTAGGGGTCGAACCACAAAGACTCAAGATATCACTCAATAGATTTTAGAATTCGAATCAAGCTAAGTAAAATAAATGTAACTAAAAACAACAATAGTAAACAGTTAAAGACGGGTTGTAAGATCAATGGAGGAAAGCGCTAAACCTAGGAAAATTCGCAAGTAAATCAGAATTGCAAATCAAACAGACTGTCAGGAAAATATTAAGCATCGTTCTTGAACTTGAAACGCGAATATAAAATCAACCAACTTTCGCTGCGAATATTTTCTATGTCTAAAACTAGAATTCCAAATTTCTTTGCAAATCCTATGAATTCAAACAAGCATTAATGATCAGGTTCAATTGTTCACAAAATCCTAAACCAAATTTCTTTGCGAATAAATCTTTTACTCACTCAACACTAGTTCAGAAAATCAATCACACTTTCGTGCCAATTAATCAACCTAATATCAGATTCTAGGTCGCGAAGCTAGAATAAGCAGTAATCACAAGTCTAGATGAAGAACTCTAATGATTTTCCCTAACAATTCAATTCAACCTAACAATTCATCAAATACCTTTGAATAACCCTAAACCTAACAAGGAATCTACTCAGACATGGTGAATGAAACAAACATCATGAATAAAATAGATTGCATAAAGGAAATAGAGTAAAGAATACAAAGAGGGTTCCAAATCTTCTCCCAAAACTCTGCTACAAAATCTCTATCTCCGGGTATGAGTTCATAATCTAAAAGTGGCTGAAAAACCTAATTATATCCTAAAAAATGATGCGATCATGGCCGAGCTGAGAGATGAAGCCGAGATGTATGTCGAAGGAGAGGCCGAGCTAGGAGTTGAAGCCGAGATGGACGTGGAAGGAGAGCTTGGAGCTGAGGATGAGCTTGTAGCCGAGGAAGCATTAGCCGCACCAACTGGTCCTATGACTCGCTCTAAGACCAAGAAGTTCAACCAAGCCGTTGGAGGATTGCTTAAGGGAATATGGAATCAATCGGATCACTCTACCAAGTATGGAGAAGAAGTGAGTCAAACCACTCTAGTTTTGATTCAAGCTATTCAATGAATGGGTAAGTGATTCAATTGTACTCTTTTTCCCTTGTCAAGTTTTGTCCCAATGGGTTTTCTTGACAAGGTTTTTAATGAGGCAATTGTTTCACTTCACCATAGCCCATTTGTTGAATAAATCAGGCCCATGGCCCCTTTGGATGTCAAAGCCACGAAATTCAAAAGAGGAGGAGCCATTTTTATCATTCAAACTTTATTTCAAATTTTATGTCATTTTCGAGGTGTCTTGGAGCTTGTTCCAAGACTCTCTCTTCTTTCTTCTTTATATTCTCTCTTGAACTCTCTTGAGAACTCATCTATCTTTTTAATCAAAAACCTTTTCTTAAAGTAGATTATCTCTCTTGGTGTGTCATATCCATGAGAAAACCTATTCTTCACTTTGGTGCGTAATATCCAACGTCGAGAATAGTGGTATATCGAAGGCCTTCCGCATCCTTCGTGCGACCAATCGATCCATCATCTTGTTCTTGAGTCGTGTGTCGTCTCTAGATCAAGCCTATCCACTCCAGATCTTTCAAGTGCCGAAATTGGGATTGATCTCCTCACCGAGATCGCATCCGAAAATGTTTTGGGCTTAATTGCAAATACTAAAGTCTTCTGGGCCGATTCTTCAAACTCATCGTGTTTTCTTCCTTGGTTGTCGGTATCGACCGATACCATAAGTGGTATCGATCGATAGAGAAAACAGCGGGTCACGTTCCTTCCAAGTGTCAGTGTCGATCGACACTAGGTGGTGTCGGTCGATACTGAGGCTTCATATCGGCTCTCAAAACGCTTGATCAATGCTCAGCTCCAGAGTGCTCCAAAAAACTTCAATAGATCCAATTTAGCTCCAAATGTACCTAAATATTGAAAAGACTCTAAAAGACTCCAAAACACTAGAAAGACTTAATAAAAGGGACTTATATCATGGTTAAAAGCGGGTAAAAACCATGATATATCAACGCCCCCAGACTTAGCCTTTGCTTGCCCACAAGCAAACAGAAAATCAAACCAAAGGTCCAGGTTTGAAAACATGGAGACTCACCTGTTCTTGAAACATTGCAATGACCATTTTCCCAAGCTTTCCAGATATCACCTAACCAGTTCCAAATCTAACCACCATGTACTTCTCTGTAGACATTCGCAGCTTCCTAGACTCCACACATTATCTCACAGCATCATCCAACCAAACCCTCATCGCTAGTTTCAATACTGCAGCCAATGTTCAAGAACCTTCTAAACTTTTCTTCATACGATCATGACAAAAGAACCACCCAAATTACACACTTTGGTATTGTTTTCCTCTCCCCCAGACTTATCTCTTTTTATGTTCTCTTTATTTTTTTAAGCTTCGCATATACAAGTCAAGGTTTGAGACGCGAGTATTGATGGTTATTGCCACCGAATCCCCGGTTCTCCCCTCTTAATGTAGCAAAGGCTTTAGACAAATAATGGGGTCCCGAGAAATGTTCCGACCCCTCGCTTCCAACCTTTGTGTGATCATTTCTTATCCAAGTAGAATAATGGGATCACTGGAAATTTTCCTAGCCCTCTACTCGGCAGAAATTAATTCATCTTTTATGCATCTTATTTACCAACGTGTGTCAAGGGAGAGGTATACCATTATTTTCAAACACATGGGTTCCTTTGTCAGATATGAATGATGAATCAAGCTCTATAAACACTAACCACAACGATGAAGTGCAATAATTTGGCTCATGCTTTGGAAGGACTCTGCTGGAGACATGAGTGTCTTCTAGTCAACTAGTCAGTCTTTGGATTTTTCATTAGTCGATCTAGAATTGATTCTGTAACACTGGTCACTCAAAACCAAGGTCAGAACAATAGATTCGAGAAAAAAGATCACTCAAAAATTTTGACTCAAAAACGACTGACTCTAAGAAAAACAAAAACTATGTCAGCAACTACCTCCCCCAGACTTAAACAACATTGTCCCCAGTGTTATCTAGCCCAGAGATAGCAAAAGAAATCAAAAAAACTGAGTGGTGGAGGAAGCGCACAGAAGTTACCCATGTGTGATAGGTGGTATCGACCGACATTGACTGGTATCGACCGATACTGCCTAGTATCGACCGATACCGAATGTATGTTGATCGATACATGGACCTCTTTTTCGTGATACTGATGCCAAAAAGTCATGTTAAGTGATCGAGATGTTAGATTGAGCACTGTTAGATCACTGACATACAAGTTAGAAGCAACAATATCATCTAAAACCACAAGTTCAAGAGAGATAGAGTACTGACATGAGACACAATAGTTCAAAAGAAAAGAAAAATAAAAGGGAAAAAGAAAAAGGGAAAGAAAAACGTGAAACCATAGGAAGCAGATAGCCTAATCATCAGAAGTATCGTCATTGGAGAAATCGAAGCGAGAAGAGGGTCCAGGTGCTGATGGTGAATGAGCGTCTACAGAAGACTTGCAACTGCATCGAGAAACAACTGCCCAAATAGTCTGCAGGCTCTCCACGACATACCTCTGAAAGGTGGCGGTCTCCATCGGCAACTCCGGAGGGGGAGGAAATGAAGGTGCATGAGCAGATGTAGGTCGGCGTCGTGAACGACGAGGGTGACCGCCAGCAGTGTCGGGAGTAGGTGCGTCATCAGCATCAGTCGGAGCAGGGGGAGCGCAGGATGCAGCGCAAAAACATGTGGCTGGGGCAACATCAGGATCTGGATCGAATCGTAGTCGAGAGGTATCCTCGCCGATAGTGGTCAGTGCTCTGTTCGGTAGCTGCACCTAAAACTCCCCATCAGTCGAAGGGAGACCCAACGCCGTGTTAGTGTCAGCCACCTCATGTGGTGCAGATGCTGCTCATCTATAAGTGAGCGAGCAGTGACAATTGAGCACCCTGAAGTGGAGATGTTGAAGTGCTCGAAGATGGGATTGAGGAGACTGCCGACCGACTCGGTCTTCCGTGCAGTGGCGTAGTTGCGTCCCGAGAAAGGCTTGATCTTCAGAGAGACCAAGTGGTGCGCGAAGATGGCGCCCATGTTGACCGCGAGGTTCAACTCGGGCCACTTATATCGTTCCTCTGGAATGAGGTCACTGATGGCCTTGTAGAGGAGTATCAGCTCAGAGATCCGCATCTTGTTCTGCTCCATCTTGCAAAGGAGAGTGTTGCTCAATATGCGGACGATGCAGTGGAGAATGGGGTGGCGAACGTCCATCGACGTGGTGGTCTTGGAGTAGTAGGCTCCAAGACCGATGTGTCCCCAAAACACCTAGACATCTTAGAACTGAGTAGGCAGAGCTACCTGCCTGAGGTCGCGGTCAAAGCCATAGATGTCGTAGAGGTCAGGGGTCGACAATCTGTAGCGTATACCCCAGATCAGAAAGGTCAAAGTTCCCTCCAACGCGTCACGGTGGACCTTGTCTCTGTAATAGACACGTGCAGTCGCAAGAAATTGGCGGACCAGATCGGGGTAGAGGTCGTACTGTCGCGTGTGCAAAGTCTCCAGGCCAATATTATCGAGCATGTCTGAGAGCTCCACATCGATGCCTAGACGGCGCATCGTGTGAGGGTCAATGAATCGTGTAGGAACCACTGCGACAGGCAGCCATTCGTTGTAGAACAACGTATCGTAGTCGTCCCACTCTTCGGCGATAGGCCTCTAGATGTAGGCCTCGCTCTCGGTCTCCTCCTTAGGCGTACCCATCCAAGCTCTCCTCGGGATAATCCTCTTCCCCCCTAGCTTAGGCCTTGGAGGTCTAGCTGCAACAGCGGGTGCTGAGGGAGGTGGTGTGAGGTGTGGTGCAGCTCGCAGATCACTAGAGTGGACTACTAGAAAGCTCTGAGGCCCTGTGTCATTGGTGAAGCCTCCTTTCAGGACTTTGTAACGGTCATTGGTGAGACAAGCTGTCACAACTCCCACGTGCCAAAACGACCCATCGAAAGCCTCGACTGGATCCTGTATTGTACTCATGTTGTGGCGGGTTAGAGCCCGAAGCTTTCGAGTGCCGTGGCTTCTTTTGGGGTGCCATCTACAAAGAAGGACAAACTAACAACAAGTCACACCAACAACAAGTCACACCAACGTTTCTATGACCTGTACCATGACAATAGGCAACACACCAACAACAATCAACCATAATACGTCCAATTTGAATACCAAATCAAAAATCACAACCCGTTTTTTCACATTGTCAGGAATTGAAAATCTCAAAAATCCAAAATGCATATCAAGCACATTCAAACCTATGGGGGTGTCGAAATTCCTCTAAAACTATTCAAGAAGTGAGAATCATTCAAGAAAGTAAAGCACAAGAGGCAAAATCGAGTTCCACAAACCTATCGTCGGATTGAAAGAGTGAGATTTCGTGTTTAGATCGAAAGATTGGATGCTAGAATGACAATGAGGATGAAAATCTGATGGGTATAGGCGTTGGAATCGCTTAAATCGGTGAAGAAACGAAGAAGTTGTGAAAGATTTTTGAGAGGGTGTTCGGTATCGAACGATGGAGAAGAATGAAGGAGAAGAAGAAAACCCGATGGTTTATAAAAGAACTTACCTGGGCAGCGGGTATCGACTGATACCCTAAGTGGTATCGATCGATACTCGTGGCAAGCTAGCACTCCTTCTCCGTGGATGTGGTATCGATCGATACGGACTGGTGAAGACACAAGACACAAAATCGAAAATAAAAATGAAAGAAAGGACTTATGTACAGACTCATTAGTGGGTTGCCTGCCACCAAGCGCTTGTTTAATGTCATTAGCTTGACATGGTAATTTTTTAGGCATTGGGTGGTTCAGCCAGAGGCATTATGTGACCATCTGGAATAGCAGCTTTCGCCCAATAGTGTTTTACCCGCTGTCCGTTGACAGTGAACTCCTTGCCTTCAGCATTTACCAACATGATTGCACCATGTGGGCGGACTTCCTTGATTGTGAAGGGACCTGACCAACGAGAACGCAGTTTCCCAGGAAATAACTACAAACGAGAGTTATACAGAAGTACCTGGTCATTCGGTTCGAAGTGGCGAGAGAGGATCTTCTTGTCATGATATGCCTTAGTCCTTTCCTTGTACAACTTGGAGTTTTCATAGGCGAGGTGTCTGATCTCATCTAGCTCATTCAGTTGAACCAATCGCCTTTGTGCAGCAGACTTGATGTCAAAATTCATCAGCTTGGTAGCCCATGCTGCCTTGTGCTCGATCTCGACTGGAAAGTGACACGTTTTCCTGTACAGCAAGTGAAATGGTGTGGTGCCAAGTGGTGTCTTGAAAGCGGTTCTATAGGCCCAAAGTGCATCATCCAATTTCGTGGCCCAATCCTTTCGTGTACTACCAACCGTCTTCTCCAGAATCTCTTTAATTTGTCTGTTGGAGACCTCAACCTGTCCGCTCGTCTGAGGATGATAAGGAGTAGCTACGCGACGATGCACACCAAATTTCTTCAGCAGCTTTTTGAAAACCTTGTTGATAAAGTGAGTGCCACCATCACTTATAACGATCCGAGGTGCTCCAAATCGAGGGAAGATAATGGTCTTGAACAGCTTCAAGACCACTAAAGAGTCATTGGTTGGACTAGCAATCACTTCCACCCACCTGGAGACATAGTCCACTGCAACCAAGATGTACTTATTCTGCCGTGACGGAGGAAAAGGTCCCATAAAATCGATGCCCCAACAGTCAAAAACTTCGACCTCGAGAATGAAATTCTGTGGCATCTCATGTCACTTACTTATCTTCCCTCTCTTCTGGCAGACATCGCAATGCAAGATAAAAGCATGAGCGTCCTTAAACATCGTAGGCCACCAAAAGCCTGCTTGAAAAACTTTGGAAACCGTCTTGAAAATAGCGAAGTGGCCAGCATATTCAGACCCATGACAATGATGCAGTACCTCTGGTACCTCAGACTCTGTGATACATCTCCTGTACATCCCGTCAGAACAGTACTTGTACAGATAAGGTTCATCCCAGAAGAATCTCCTTACGTCACGCATAAATTTCTTCCTATCATACTTCTTGAGGTGCTTTGGCTCATCATCTGCAGCAAGGTAATTGGCTATGTCGGCGTACCATGGTCGAGCAAGAGTAGTCACAACAGCTAGAAATTCCTCATCATAAGAGTCACCCGTAGCCAACACAGCTTCTACAGGTGATGGGTATCGACCTACACTGGATGGGTGTCGATCGACACCGAGGTTCTGAACTCGGGAAAATTCTAGAATTTCCTTTTGGTATTAAACGATATTGGGTGAGTGTCGATCGATACTGAGGGTTTTTACCTGCAGACTCTCGGCAGGATTGCTTTGAATCCCAGTCTCAATGAAGTAAATCTTTTCCTCAGGTAGGGAATCATCAATAGGTACGGCCTCATCAATTCTCATCCTCGAGAGATGGTCTGCAACTCCATTCTCCACACCATTCTTGTCTTTAACTTCAATATCAAAGCCTTGGAGCAAAAGATCCCAACGACATAGGCGAGGCTTGAGATCCTTGTTCTGCAGTAGATATTTGAGACCAGCATGATCAGTGTGATTGGTCACCTTGCTCCCAATCAGATAAGAGCGAAATTTCTCAAAAGAGAAAACAACTGCGAGTAACTCCTTCTCTGTAGTACTGTAATTCTTCTGAGCATCATCCAACATTCTGCTGGCATAGTAAATGACATGGAGTTTGTTGTCCTTCCTTTGACCCAGGACTGACCCAACTTCAAAGTCGCTCGCATCACACATAATCTCAAAAGGGAGGTTCCAATCAGGTGGTTGAACAATAGGAGCACTAACCAATGCCTTCTTAATCTGCTCGAATGCGACAAGACATTCGGGTGTGAAATCGAAAGTGATATCTTTACATAGAAAAGCAGTTAGTGGGCGTGCTAGCTTGGAGAAAACCTTGATGAATCGTCGATAAAACCCGGCATGACCAAGGAAACTTCGAATATCCTTCACAGATGTTGATGGTTGAAGGCTTGTTATAACCTGAATCTTAGCTTTGTCAACCTCGATCCCAGCCTTAGAAACCTTGTGCCCAGAACAATGCCCTCCTGAACCATAAAATGACACTTCTCCTAGTTCAGGACCAGATGCTTCTCCTCACACCTCTGTAGTACCTTGCACAAGTTACCTAGACAGCCTTTGAATTAGGATCCGTAAACTGAAAAATCATCCATGAACACCTCCATACACTCCTCAATCATGTCTGAAAAGATTGACATCATACACCTCTGGAAAGTGGCTGGAGCGTTACATAATCCAAATGGCATTCTTCTGTAAGCGAATGTGCCATAAGGACATGTAAATGTCGTCTTCCCTAGATCATCTGGATGTATCAAGATCTGGAAGAAACCGAAGTACCCATCGAGAAAGCAGTAGTATGGGTGACTTGCCAGCCTCTCCAGCATCTAATCGGTGAATGGCAGTGGGAAGTGATCCTTCCTTGTAGCAGCATTCAACTTCCTGTAATCGATACACATCCAGTGTCCAGTGATCGTTCTTGTTGGGATCAACTTGTCCTTCTCATTCCTCACCACAATGATCCCTCCTTTCTTAGGTACCACATGAACTGGACTGACCCAAGAGCTGTCTGAGATGGCGTAGATGATCCCCGCTTCCAGAAGTTTCATAATCTCCTTTTTGACCACTTCTTTCAGGTTCAGGTTAAGTCTCCTCTGATGCTCGATTAAAGCTTTCGATTCGTCCTCCAGATGGATTCGATGAATTCACAGGTCCGGTGATATACCTGAAATGTCATCAAGAGAATAGCCGAGAGCTTTGCGATACTTGCGCAGCTTGCTCAGCAGTAAGGCGACCTCTGCGTTGTTCAAAGAAGAATTAACAATTACAGGATATGTGGAATTAGGACCAAGAATGACATACCTTAAATTTATTGGGAGTGGTTTAAGTTCGATCTTAGGAGCTCTTTCCTCACTCCAGTCACCAAATGAATCGGGTTGTGTAGAGGTGACGATCAATTTCTCAGGTGGAGGTAAATGGTGTCGATCGATACTGTCAGGCGTGTCGATCGATGCTCCTTGGCTATTGTCAAGCATCTTGGCATATCCAGCAACAACGTCAGTTGAGTATACCTGTGAATCAGCTGAACAGACCAGTGCTCTCTCTAGCGGGTTCTCAGGATGTAACTACATGAAGTACTCGTCAGATATGTCGCTGAAAGTGTCGACGAAGAAAGTCTGCCCATCAATGGTCGGCTTTTTCATCATCTTCTCCATGTTGAAAGTCATGATCAAATCACCTATGTTAAGGGATATCCTCCCATTCTTACAATCGATCAGAGCTCCGACGGTTGCTAGAAAAGGCCTTCCAAGAATGAGTGGATCTTTTGGCTCTGCGTCATACTCCAGGACAATGAAGTCAGTTGGGACTAAGCAGTCCCCAATCGTTATCGGAACGTCTTCGAGTAATCTTTTGGGAAATCGAACTAAGCGATCAGCTAGAATCAGAGAGATTCTGGTAGGTGTGAAATCTGTCATTCCCATTCGCTTAGCCACGAAGTATGGCATAAGGTTAACACTAGAGCCGAGATCGCAGAGAGAGCGCTCAAATCTTTGTAAAGATCATACGGTCCAAAACAAAACTTCCAGGGTATGGTAGCTTCTCTGGAATCTTGTTAAGCAGGATTGCACTGCACTCATGAGTAATCGTCAGCACTCCCTCCTCAAGGTTCACATTGCTCGATACCATTCGCTTGATATACCTTCTGAAAGCTGGTGAAGTCATGATAGCATCGACGAAACAAAGTTCAATAACCAACTTCTCTATCATTGCCCTGCATCTGGCTTCTTCCACTTCCTTCCTAGTCTTGGTAGGAGGTCGAGGGAAAGGTATCTCAAGCACGTAAACTCTTCATGTATTCACTGCGGTCTGTTTCTTCTTAACTTCTAGGCTAGTGTCGATCGATGCTGGTGGTTTCGCAACGTTCTCAACAGATCATTGAACAGGTATCGATCGATGTTGGTTGGTATCGGTTGACACTGGGTGAGTGTCGGTCGATACTGGTGTGGTTTCAGGAGTTTCATCGTCGTCATCTCCAGCAAGATCGATGAGCTGTTTTGTAGTATAAGCTTTCTTCACTCCTGGACTGACTTCTTTTCCACTCCTCAAGGTGATAGCATGAACATGTTCCCTTGGATTCACTGTCTTCCCCGGAAGAAAACCATCTTGTCTCTTAACTGCCTCTGCTGTCTGAGAAACTTGAGTCTCCAGCTTCGATTTTTCCATCCAGATCGGTGTACAGGGCGTCCATCTTCCCATTGAAATCAACAGTCATCTTCTGCTGCCGCTCAAGAATCTGTTCAAGCATGGATTCTACCTTGCTCTCCTGAGTCTTGGGTGGGGGAGTCTGGTAAGGTGAATTCCCATAAGTGCGAGTATATCTGCTGCTCTGAACCGGTTTCTGAGCAAAGGAGTTCGCTCTGAAACCTGAGGGCTTGAAGTCAGATTTGAATCCTCCTCTCTGAGAATTGTTGGTGAAACCACGGTTGTTGTTGAACTGATACGATGAATTCTGAAAACCATTACCACCAATGTAGTTAACGTCCTCTGCTTCACCCTCATCTATGTTCTCGACCTCTTCAGCAAAGTGTACAGCCTTCTGTTGCTTCTCTATCAACAAGTTGTGCACTGAATCCAGCTTCGCGTGTACCTCAGCAATCTGCAATCCATCAATGTTCCCATTCTGCTTCTTTCGCTCGTAATCTGCGTTCTTGGTGCTATTGCTAGACGCCAAGTTCTCAATCAGCACATAAGCATCTTCGGGATAACTCGTGTTGAAATTTCCATTGCTCGCAGCGTCCAGAGCCATCTGATACTTCTAATCGATCCCTCGGAAGAAAATACCCAGCAACTGAACCTGTGTGAATCCGTGATGCAGAAAATCTCTCTAATAAGATTTGAATCTAACCCAGGCAGCCTTAAACGCCTATGTTGCTCCCTGAGAAAATTGGGAGATCTTGTTCCTTAACTCCTCGGATCTGGCATCGTCGTAGAAGTTGTTCAGGAACGCATTCTACGTCTCTTCCCAAGTGCTCAAAGATCCGGGAGACAACTGCTTCAGCCAGTAAACTGCATCTCCACCAAGAGAGTATGGGAAGAGCTTACAGGAAAGGTTCTCATTGGGCACTCCATTTTACTTGATACTAGTGACCAAATCCTTGAACCTCTCGATGTGATCCATTGGATGCTCGTGAGAAAGACCGTGGAAAGGGTGCTGGCCTACGAGAGTGTAGTATGCAGGCTTCAGCTGAAAGTCATTCCTCTGAAAGGTGGGAATACGAATTGCAGACCGATTGGCATAGAACTGATCGGGTCTGTTGTACTCTCCAAGCGTCATGGCGCGATTAACCAGAGCATTCCCAACATTCCCACGCACAACATGTGGGACAACTTTGTTGGCTACCGGTGCCCCGAAAGCGATGTTCCCCTCTGCATCAAGCCGCTGTCCTTGCTCATTACACAGATGACCTTCCTGATCTCTCAAAACCCCAGCCTCATCACGAGCGAGCACAATTGCATTGTTCATCTATGTTTGCTTATTTTGCTTTCTGATTTTGCGCTCCAAATCAGCTAGTTCTTTGTTGGATAGATTAGTCAACTGCTTGTTCTTGCTTATTCTGGTTTCACGATTATGCATACACCTAAAACACAAAAGTTAAAGCATGTAAGTAATAGGAAGAGCTTACAGGAAAGTTAAAGTTAAAGCATGTAAGTAAACTGCATCTCCACCAAGAGAGTATGGGAAGAGCTTACAGGAAAGGTTCTCATTGGGCACTCCCTTTTACTTGATACTAGTGACCAAATCCTTGAACCTCTCGATGTGATCCATGGGATGCTCGTGAGAAAGACCGTGGAAAGGGTGCTGGCCTACGAGAGTGTAGTATGCAGGCTTCAGCTGAAAGTCATTCCTCTGAAAGGTGGGAATACGAATTGCAGACCGATTGGCATAGAACTGATCGGGTCTGTTGTACTCTCCAAGCGTCATGGTGCGATTAACCAGAGCATTCCCAACATTCCCACGCACAACATGTGAGACAACTTTGTTGGCTACCGGTGCCCCGAAAGCGATGTTCCCCTCTGCATCAAGCCGCTGTCCTTGCTCATTACACAGATGACCTTCCTGATCTCTCAAAACCCCAGCTTCATCACGAGCGAGCACAATTGGATTGTTCATCTATGTTTGCTTATTTTGCTTTCTGATTTTGCGCTCCAAATCAGCTAGTTCTTTGTTGGATAGATTAGTCAACTGCTTGTTCTTGCTTATTCTGGTTTCATGATTATGCATACACCTGAAACACAAAAGTTAAAGCATGTAAGTAATAGGAAGAGCTTACAGGAAAGTTAAAGTTAAAGCATGTAAGTAAACTGCATCTCCACCAAGAGAGTATGGGAAGAGCTTACAAGAAAGGTTCTCATTGGGCACTCCCTTTTACTTGATACTAGTGACCAAATCCTTGAACCTCTCGATGTGATCCATGGGATGCTCGTGAGAAAGACCGTGGAAAGGGTGCTGGCTTACGAGAGTGTAGTATGCAGGCTTCAGCTGAAAGTCATTCCTCTGAAAGGTGGGAATACGAATTGCAGACCGATTGGCATAGAACTGATCGGGTCTGTTGTACTCTCCAAGCGTCATGGCGCGATTAACCAGAGCATTCCCAACATTCCCACGCACAACATGTGGGACAACTTTGTTGGCTACCGGTGCCCCGAAAGCGATGTTCCCCTCTGCATCAAGCCGCTGTCCTTGCTCATTACACAGATGACCTTCCTGATCTCTCAAAACCCCAGCCTCATCACGAGCGAGCACAATTGGATTGTTCATCTATGTTTGCTTATTTTGCTTTCTGATTTTGCGCTCCAAATCAGCTAGTTCTTTGTTGGATAGATTAGTCAACTGCTTGTTCTTGCTTATTCTGGTTTCACGATTATGCATACACCTGAAACACAAAAGTTAAAGCATGTAAGTAATAGGAAGAGCTTACAGGAAAGTTAAAGTTAAAGCATGTAAGTAAACTGCATCTCCACCAAGAGAGTATGGGAAGAGCTTACAGGAAAGGTTCTCATTGGGCACTCCATTTTACTTGATACTAGTGACCAAATCCTTGAACCTCTCGATGTGATCCATGGGATGCTCGTGAGAAAGACCGTGGAAAGGGTGCTGGCCTACGAGAGTGTAGTATGCAGGCTTCAGCTGAAAGTCATTCCTCTGAAAGGTGGGAATACGAATTGCAGACCGATTGGCATAGAACTGATCGGGTCTGTTGTACTCTCCAAGCGTCATGGCGCGATTAACCAGAGCATTCCCAACATTCCCACGCACAACATGTGGGACAACTTTGTTGGCTACCGGTGCCCCGAAAGCGATGTTCCCCTCTGCATCAAGCCGCTGTCCTTGCTCATTACACAGATGACCTTCCTGATCTCTCAAAACCCCAGCCTCATCACGAGCGAGCACAATTGGATTGTTCATCTATGTTTGCTTATTTTGCTTTCTGATTTTGCGCTCCAAATCAGCTAGTTCTTTGTTGGATAGATTAGTCAACTGCTTGTTCTTGCTTATTCTGGTTTCACGATTATGCATACACCTGAAACACAAAAGTTAAAGCATGTAAGTAATAGGGATTATGACGAGTATCGATCGATACCAGAAGGGTGTCGATCGATGCTCGACGAACTTAGTCGAAATTCTAAGCTAAAATCTAATGGCGAAATTAGAGTCCCCGGCAACGGCGCCAAAATTTGATATGCTCAAATATAATACCCTAAAAGTACTAAAGCAGAAGCTGCAGTATGTTAGGGGTCAAACCACAAAGACTCAAGATATCGCTCAATAGATTTCAGAATTCGAATCAAGCTAAATAAAATAAATGTAACTAAAAACAGCAATAGTAAACGGTTAAAGACGGGTTGTAAGGTCAATGGAGGAAAGCGCTAAGCCTAGGGAAATTCACAAGTAAATCAGAATTGCAGATCAAACAGATTGTCAGGAAAATATTAAGCACCGTTTTTGAACTTGAAATGCGAATATAAAATCAACCAACTTTCGGTCTGAAGATTTTCTATGTCTAAAACTAGAATTCCAAATTTCTTTGCAAATCCTATAAATTCAAACAAGCATTAATGATCAGGTTCAATTGTTCACAAAATCCTAAACCAAATTTCTTTGCGAATAGATCTTTTGCTCACCAAACACTAGTTCAGGAAATCAATCACACTTTCGTGCTAATTAATCAACCTAATATCAGATTCTAGGTCGCGAAGCTAGAATAAGCAGTAATCACAAGTCTAGATGAAGAACTCTAATGATTTTTCCTAACAATTCAATTCAACCTAACAATTCATCAAATACCTTTGAATAACCCTAAACCTAACAAAGAATCTACTCAGACATGGTGAATGAAACAAACATCATGAATAAAATAGATTGCATAAAGGAAATAGAGTAAATAATAGAAAGAGGGTTCCAAATCTTCTCCCAAAACTCTGCTACAAAATCTCTATCTCCGGGTATGAGTTCATAATCTAAAAGTGGCTGAAAAACCTAATTATATTCTAAGAAAACGTTTTGGGATTAATTGCAAATACTAAAGTCTTCTGGGCCGATTCTTCAAACTCATCGCGTTCTCTTCCTTGGTTGTCGGTATCGACCGATACCATAAGTGGTATCAATCGATAGAGAAAACAGCGGGTCACGTTCCTTCCAAGTGTTAGTGTCGATCGACACTAGGTGGTGTCGGTCGATACTGAGGCTTCATATCGGCTCTCAAAACGCTTGATCAATGCTCCTCCAGAGTGCTCCAAAAAACTTCAATAGATCCAATTTAGCTCCAAATGTACCTAAATCCTGAAAAGAGTCTATAAGACTCCAAAAACACTAGAAAGACTCAATAAAAGGGACTTATATCATGGTTAAAAGCGGGTAAAAACCATGATATATCACTCGCAGTAAATAAATGTAAAACCAACAAAACTAGGTTTTTGAACAAAAGCGACTATTAGTGATAAGAAACACGAAAACGAAGCATCTCTTCGTGAAACTACGCACCTTAACCCCTGGCCTCCATAAATAATAGTAAATCAGAACACTCAACCTACTCTTCAAATCACTATTACTCAGTTTCATAAATATCACTTTCGCCTCTCATCCTCTACAACAACTCTCTCCACCTTCTTTTTGTCACCAAAAATATCGTGCACTCCATTCATGCTCAAGAAGGGTTTGAAGAACTTAATGATGAATCCACACACCCACTTAGCGGGCATGTTAACATGGTTCTCCATTTTGTTTTTATTTTTTTGGGGATTACATTACAAGAGACTAATTTTTTACCAAAATCTATAAGGACATATAGTCGATGATATCTTCTATTGGGATGGTGCAATCTTTGGACCTCTTGGCACCCCTTATGAGGGAGGGGTTTTCAAGGTGACCATTCGTTATCCGTCAGGGTACCCGCTGAAACCCCCAATGGTTAATACTTTTGTTCTCTCTTACCTTTAAATATAGTAATATTTTGAGATCTTTTACTTACATAACTCTGATATGGTTATTGCTTTCAAAACAAGGATCTACCACCCTAATTTCTTAGATCGCAAAAATATCTTCCTCAAGATGCTCCTACCTGCTTACTGAAGCGTCGAATACAACATTTCCACTCTTTTAGAGGCTCTTTGTGAGGATGATGAGTGAACCAGAGTTGGGTGATATCGATCATTTCGTGGAAGCAATTGCTCAAGTCTACAAAACGGAAAGAAACCGTTTCAATGAGATGGCAAGAGATATGACGATCTATTTTGCCGGAGGATCAGACTCCACTTGATCCTTTTAATTTCTTTAAAACATTTTTTTTTATTATATATCTCGTATGGACCTATGATTTAAATATTTAAATATTTTATGGTATTAATATGTTTTTAATATTAATCTACTATAGTTTTACTCTAAATGTTCGAATTAGAGTTGATTTTATTTACATATATGCACAATAATGGCTATTTCAATAGTGGTAGATATTACTGGTGGTACATTAATGGTAAACCCAAAACCCAAAACCTTAAACCCTAAATCTTAAATCCAAACACTTGAATTCAATAATTAACAATAAAATAGAAACCCCAAATAATGTCCATATAAATGTCCGTAAGAAGGCCATTACAAGCCCATATAATTGTCCGATTGAATGCCCAAAATGAGCATTCAAACTCATACAAAAGCCTAAAATACATATCTAATATAACAAAATCCCGGAAGAGAAAATTGTACTAATTAGGACATGTGGTCCGATTGTGGCCAACAATTAGACAGATTGAACATGTATGATGTATTTTGGGCCGTCTTCTTTGCATCACCACCTCCATCGAACTTTTAAACCGTGACAGCTTAGGAAGATCTGGTGGGTTCTTCACATGTGGAGGGTTAACAAACTATTTCCAAAACAACCATAAGAACTACACAATCCTCATTATTTGGCATAATTGACTTCGCATAACCTTTACATAAATAATCCTTGCTATAGTAGGGATGGCAGAGGGTGGGCATAAAAACTATAACCTGAAAAACCGAACCAAACCAAACCGAAATAAGTGGTTTGGTTTGGTTTGGTTATGGTTTTACTTAATAATATATTTGGTTACCATATTTCAAAAATCGTGATTTTAGATTCGGTTTGGAAAAACCTATATAAATGTGTGTGTTTGTTTTGTATTAAATTATGTTTATATTTATCCTTATAGAGATTTGTATACATATCTTCTATAATTTAAATTATTCAATAATCTAAAAGCGTAATCTACAAATACAATTAAAAGAATCCTAAACTTCTAATAACACAAACATAGTTGTGACACAAGGGATCGCATTTTAGACCCATATAGAATTTCGTTAACTCTTTTTATGACCGAGACGCTGATATTATTGCACAACTGGCTGAAAATGTCATCTTCTGATGCATACGTTGACATTTAAAAAATGTTAGAAAAACAGAGTTTATGGATTCTTTACACGAAGGTACGTTGGTATGATTTTTTACGTTGAAAAATACATTATTAAATATTAAGTATTTAGATATTTAAATATAACTAGTTTCCAATATTCATTTTTTATGTTTTGTTGATCAGAGATTCATACGCAACATGAAGAGACGAACAATCGTGGATGATGACGATTGACGATGATATGAGTTTTTTTTAGTTTTATTTTCTTAGTTTCTAATTTTTATAGCTTTCTAAGTTTTTTTTGCATATCTTCTAATTTTTATAGGTTTGGTTTAAATTTAAGATTTAAGTTTATTGACTTTTTTATATTTAAGATTATATTTTTTGAAATTTGAATTTAATAAAAAATATGTGATGATTTGGTAAAAGTATGAGCAAAGCCAAAAAAAAAACGGAACCAAACCAAACTAAACCGAAGTACCGTATATCATACGGTTTTTTATTTGGTTTTATTTTTATAAAACCGAAAAACCGTAAACTGAAAAAACCAAACCAACCTACAAATGGTTTTCATATGGTTTCATTTTCCATAAAACCGAAAAACCGAACGCCCACCCTTAGCAAAGAGATATTGTTGATACCTTCCTTTTCTCGGCTGCTGCAACCGCATCTATGCAAGGTAGCTTCTCCATCTCAAACATACGAAAGTATATGTTTTCAGTGTATGATTAACAACATTCATAGACGTCCCACTTCTAACTTCGTGTTGATGCGTATCTATCTCTTAAACATTGAGCACACTTCCTCTATCAACACGTGCCTGTTACTGGAAAAAAAATCAAGTGAAATTAAGTACATATACGAGTTTAAACCAGTACATATAGAAGAACATGTTTTAGCCAGTACTTGTATAAGTTTCTCTACTCCTCTAGTGAGAGTTGTATTCATTAGGCCTGCTCTTCTTCTCTTGTGTGCAAACCATCTAGTCAACATCGTCTTCACTTCGTCTAGTAATCCAACGATGGAATATTTTCTCACATCTTTCAAGACTCTATTTATTGACTTGGCAGTGTTGCTTGTTATGAAATTGTATCGATCTCCAGGAAAGTGAACCTAAGACCACATGGTTACATCTGCCTGTTGCAAATGAGTATGAAGTTGAGGACTAACACGTCATTTTGGTGGAACCAATTATTGATATCGGCTAGGCGATATGAACGTGCATCCTTTTTCACCAAACGAAATATATCACTCCCATGGAACCTAAGAAGAATCTTCTTGTGTAGATGATATGTGCAAATACCACAACTTGCAAATAGGTATACATGGCCAATAGCTTTTCTTATTGATTCATGTCTATCAAAAATTATGGCAAGGTTGTGATCATATGGAATAACACGACTTAGTTATCTAAAGAACCAATCCCATGGCTCATCATTCTCCGTATCTACTACAGCAAACGCTAAGGAAAAATTATTAAAATTCCCATCTTATGTTATGGATACAAGAAGTGTACCTTATTATTTTTCTTGCAAAAATGTACCATCAACAACAACAACTTTTCTCATGAATGGAAATCCTTTTCAAGGAACCTCCAAATGCAATGAACACAAACTTGAATCTGTTTAACGCATCAACCTCAAGTTTCGTAACGGTTCCAGGATTAGCTCTTCTTGTCTTGTATAAGTAAAATGGGAGGTCTTTGTATCCATCCACGTAATTTCTCCTTACCAATTCCCGAGCAAACTTAAAAGTGAGATGCGCCTTCCAATAGTCAATCTATCATATATTCCAAATATTTTCAAAATGACAGCTTTGTAATCTTCACGAAATCTAGAAGATTATAAATAATAAATGTACCTTTATGCCAAAGTGTAAGTTAAGAGCTTCCCCCACTATGAAATCATTATATAACATTTCTAGGAGATCTGGAGTTGCTTGCCGAGCTCGAGAACAATGTTCGGTTACGGAACATGTTCGCCCACTTTCACATACCTTGATATCAAATATTGGAGAATCTACATTTGTTGACGCCCGTACTCTCCATTTACATCTTACTGCATACAAATGAGGCCTTGATCGAACCACAATGAAGTCAAATGAGGCAAGAATCTTCAATCTAGTTTCCAATGCGTCTCATATTGTTGTTCTACTGCTATTTCAACACCACCATCCAATTCTACTCGCTCAAACTTTTTCCAATCACTTGAAGTCTCTTTGCAAAATCCCTTGCATGTGGCCAAAACCATCTTTTTCATGTTCGCCAGTCTTCTCTCCGTCCTATTCTCTAGCTACTTACTTTTGTCTAACTACTTCCTCTTCTTCAAAATTTTTTGAATACATACAATAATCAAATCTCACCTTCTCGTCTTCTTCCTCTATAATTGGTTCCCTTTTCACAGCTCCTTTTCCTGGCTCAAACTTTGCCTTTTTCTTTGATGACAGTCCTCTAATCTTTTCTGATTCAATTAATCTTGTTCATGACCCCCCCCCCCCTTTATCTTTCAAATCTATAGTTCCTGAAGATTTTGCAAGTAAATCTTCGTCAATCTGGACACATAAACGAATGGATTCGGTTTTAAAGTGCCTAAAAAACTTTCAAATTGTCGTCCATTACAGACAAACACAGGTGGTAGATCTTCAAATAAGTTATGCAACCCTTTCTTCCCTAGCGTAAACCATAGTAACGAAATCTTCGTATGAGATCCTTCCTCTATATTTCCTCCAATATGGCTGCCCGAAGATGAAATCGTCAAACGAAGAAATACATAGAGGGCAATTTTGTAATTTGCCTGTTGTGAACACCTTTTTAACCTATTTTGTGAATAGTGACTGCGTTTGCGGGTGGTAGAGGTTGTTAGCGATTGAAAACAATCAAGGAACCCGTTCTAAAACGCTCCGAACCGCTTTCAACCGCTCTAAATCGCCAGATTTTAAAAGCTGCTTCCCACAAGCGTATGCGGTTGCGGGCGGTTGCGGTTGGGTAATAAAAAAAAGCTAGAGTTAGAAAAAAATTTAAAATTATATATACCCCTATATATATATATATATATATATTGTATCAGGTTCTCTGTTCTCAAACCCTAATTATTTTTTTCTAACCCTATCCTCTCTATTTTGTTTTCCTCTATTATAATTATGGCTTCTAAGTGAACTTTAAAAAATTTTCTAAAGAAGATTTACGACCAGTTTGAAATTGATTTAAGTTGGACTCGAACCAAAAGTTGTTTGTATTCATTAAAGAAACTTTATAATATTTATAGAGGCAATCACGAAGATCTACGAATTCAAGCACATTTTTTTCAATTTGGCACATTACTTGATACAATTTTTAGTGATGAAACAAATGCATAATTAATAAGAATTTCACTATAAAATTTATTTTTTTTAAATAATTATTAAGTACTTTAATTATAGTTTTTAATTATTAATCGTGTTAAATATTTTTATATTTTATTATAACAATAAAAATTTTAATGTTTTTAATTTTTTATACATTTTTATAATGATATATTATATTTATGTTTATTATTTTTTATTTAACCGCTGATGTACCCGCTGGTTAACCAGTCGTAAACCTCCTGCAAACACAGTCATTTCCAAACGTTAAACCAGTCGTTCAAAACGCTTGGTAACGCATGAAATCGCAACCGCCCGCTTCAGCAAACTCCCGCAAACGTAACCGCCCTCGCTGCGGTTAAACCAGTGAGGCCCTAAAACCAATTAGGGTTTTTGTTGTAAAGATCACCTAAACATGGCGGCTGAGGTTCTTCTTCTTCCTGACGTAACTACGAAATGACATAAGCAAACTGGTGAAGATGAAAATGGAGCGATGATGAACAAAAACCGAATAACCGTTCGGTTTAGAGGTGCCGAACCGAACAGATCCGAATATTAAAATGTTTTTAAAAAAAATCTTTGATCGGTTTGCTTCCGTTCAAAGCCTCGAACCGAAGAGTCGGTTCTTTCGTTTCGGTTTTTGTCGATTTATTCCAAATGCCCAGGACGAGTTTTTTTTGGTTTATTCACAAGCTTTTAAAGCTGTATTTTTTACAAGAACGATTATATCTAGTTTAGGAATCAACAATTTACAAGTAAAGACCAAAAAAGACAAATGTAATATTAACATACCTGAAAAAGTATGTGTCAAAGGCTCAGAATTCCTACGGTATATCAAGAAAAATATATATATATATATATATATATATATATTAACATATCTAATCTAATATCTCGTCTTTCCTTAACTTGGAGTATGAAGACCCGAAATGTCCAATTTGCTAAGAAAGGAAGAAAATTATTTTATGCTTAACGCCTTAATAAAATGTCTGCTAGCTGAATCTTAGTAAACACATGTTCCATAGCTAGAACTCCATGTTGAATCTCATTATGGATAAAATGATAGAGATTTAATGTGTTTACTGCGCTCATGGAAACATGATTGACAGCTATATGAAAGACTGCTTGACTATCACAAAATAAGCCTTTACCCAAAAAAAGCTCCTTAGTTATATTGGCCATGAACCTATATTCTGCTTTAACAGACGAGAGAGAAACAATCCTTTTGCTTCTTTATTCTTTTAGCAGACATAACAACCAACATATGGTTTTGATCCAACGGAAAATTTTCAGGTTTAACACCAACAAGTTCCGTTTCACATATAACATCTAAAGAATACTACTTCCTTTGATAAAGATATATTCTAAAGACATATGTTTCCATTTGCTTTTCTTCTTTCTTCGGCCCGCTCCATACATTTGCTTCCCTTCTCCTTTCCAGATCCGAAGCTTTTTTCCTTCAGGTAAAGTCTCTTCTTTAAATCTATGATTTTTTGTTTGTTTCCTCATCGATCACTTGGGTCCCCTCTTCTTTACATCTCCGATTTTTTGTTTGTTTCCTCATCAGTCACTTGGGTTTTTGATTGTTTGATCTACTGTGTTGGTTTGATGATTTTAGCTTCATCGGTTCATGTAGGTGGAAAAGTAAGTGGAGTTGGGTTTTCATGTAGGTGGAACCGTCCAGCTCGCCGTCACTAATGTATAATGGATCTGGGTTTGTCACTAATATATTTAGGCCCATTATTTGTAATTGTATATTTGTTAATTGAGCCCATATTTTAATTGTTGGTTAATTTGGTTCGAACTAATCGAATTAATAAAAAAAAGTGGTTTAATTCAGAATTGATTTTTAACCATATGATCGAGCCAAATAAACTGAGTTCCGAACAATTTGCACCGAACCGATTTTTTATTCAATTCAATTCAGAAAAAAATTTCGATAACCGAAAAACAGAAAAATCAAACAACTCAAATTTACTGACCGCCCGATCATATGTAAACAATCTTATTATATAAAAGAGAGTTTTCAAAAGTTAGTAACTCATAGGATGGTGACACGTGTCATGTTATTAAATTCAAGATTTCGACATGTGTCAAAGTTGAAAAAATGTCAAAAATTAGTATAAAGAAACTATACAAAAAAAATAATTAACTACCATTTTTCAGAAAATAGAAATTCTATAAGGCAATTATACAAATTACTAATCTTATTCTATAAAGTAAATTATACAAATAATTAACTTCCATAATTAAGAAAATTTCTAATCCTAAAACAAAATTGTAAATATTGAACTCTATATAAAGAAATAAGTAGTTTTATGTTTTCTCAACAAACAAAGCATTTTTCTTCAAAACCATCATACCTTCAACTTCATTTTATTGGTTAAATTTCTATTCCTTATAATTTTTTAAAAATATTATAATTTATTATTATGAAATTGTCGTAAAAATAGTAGATTTATATATTTTTATGATAGAAAAATAATATTTCCTCTAATTTTGGTTGATTTTTCTTATACTTTTCAGAAAATGTCTATCTTCTAAAAGATATTGAGCAAAGAAATTCAGAATGACAACATTAAATATTTTTATGTCGATTTGAAAAAACAAATTCAATATTATTAAAAATAAATAAATATTATTCAAATAGAAATAAATCAACCTATATATAATCAAAATAAAAAAAATTAATTGTAACTTTGTTAGATTTTATATTGGTGAATGATTTCGTATAGACGTTTTCAATATTTTATTATATAATTATTTTTACGGGTGATTTAATTCTATTTTTCAGATTTTTTATTTAAATTTTTTTCATAAAATTTAAAATATTAAATTATAATCCCGCGTATACGCGGTGCCTAATCTAGTTTTATATAACCCAATACACAACAAAATTATATCATTGTTTTACCGATCGCCTGACACAAACAACCCCAAATTAAAGACCACCCGATCATATATAAACGATTATATATAACCCAATACACAACAAAAATAAAAAGATTATATATACTTACACAATAATTATAGAAATGGTTTTGCATTTTGACGTGACTTTAACAAAAAGTATTGTATTTGTACCATAATTATAGACTAATTTATAGTACATATATATGGTTTTGCATGTTGGCGTAGTTTTAATAGAAAGAATTGTATTGCACCATGATTATAGTACATAATTTTCATGCTGGCATGGGGTGCCCGGGTGTGTTTTCTTTTGCATGTAAGTGTCTTTGTATTGTGATTATGTGAAATCAAATACATATTTCTGTTCGCATGGTTAATTTTTTTTCTTTTTCTTTTTAACATTTAAACAAATTTTATTATTATTAATCAGAGTATATAAGATTATAAATAGGATTAACATATACAAATAATAGTTTGTATAACGAAAAAACTATAGAGTAAATTATGCGCCACTTCTTTCATCAAATAAATAATCGTCTTCGTCATTTTCGTCAATCTAGTGTGACTTTTTTACTTGGGAATCATCTTCTTTTTACTGATGAAATATCGGTAAGGCATTCAAAAATCATATAGAAAGGCATTCAAATATCCATCTATTACATAGCAAAACCTTCGAATTGATCAAAATTCTCATATAGAAAGAGATGTCATTAATCTTGGTTATACTTAAAACTCATTTTTATTGATATGTTATAAACCATCTTTTAGTCGTGATTTGGAGCCGATCACTTGATGAGCCCAAGGTAGGGTGAAACCAGTCGAAGATGTTTCGTGATACGAAGGTTGAGTCGGCAATTGTGGATATTGTCGATCATCGCGCGGTCTTCCAGGATATTGTCACGGGAAATCACGACCAGCTTGTGCAGGGATGGCCTAATCTCTTCTTCGAAGTCAGATCCTCGATCAGAAACAGACTCCACGAACTCATCTGAATTTGTTTGCGTAACTCTTTAGGGTCTCTCCAACCTGAATCTTGCACACCCGTCACTGATGTACGATATCTGTCCTAGTAGGAATGGCCACGTATAAGAAACGCGACAGTCATGAACCGTTCCAAGAAACGGTATGTGACAGCCGGCCAGAGATTAAAAAAACCTTCGGTGTTGCCTCCGAAGAAATTTTTTTTCGTCTTTTTAGTCGAGAGAAAAAACAGTAACTATCTTCCTGATGTGTTCTTGCAGGGTCATATATTTGTATTTTCTAGAAATTATACTTAGTTTTTACGTTTCGTCGCATGTTAATATACAATTCATTCACTTTTAAAAAAGAATCCTATTCAAAAAGATTTTGAATTATTATCATGATATGCAATTTTCTTTTGGATAAATATTTTTTCGCTTTTGTATAAAATAGAATTCGTAATTTAATTATAAAAATTATGAATATTTAATATATTGTTAATCATGGAAAATTACGGAATAACGTTTATTGCGAAAAAATTGCTGAATCACGTTTTTGTCGGGAGAATTATGGAATCACGTTTTATCATAGGATTATCATAGGAATAGCCGCGTAATAATTCTTGGTTTTATTTTTTGTGATTCTGTAAATTTTCCACAAAAAAATGATTCATGTAATTTTTGGAATTTTTTCCGTATTTTTTAGAATTTTAGTAATTTTTCGTAATTTTCCCGCAAAAAAGTTATTTACTAATTTTTGGCGTAGTTTACGGAATCACGCTTTTTTTTAGAGGAAAAAATAATAAACCCGAATTTTTGGCGGGAAAATTTAAAATACTTTTTAAATTTGAAAAAAAATACTTTTTATAAAACTATTTATAAAATTATAATATAAAAATTTTAAATATTTTTATAAAAACTTATCCCATTGATTAAGGAGTCTCCTTTTTTTCTCATATAACGAGACCTATGCCCAAAACTCTATTACCACCTTTTCCCTATCACGCGTTGAGAAAAACTTAGTAGGTCTTCATATCATCATCTTCATCATCATCATAATCATCATCATCATCATCATCATCATCATCATCATCACGACTCAGTTTGTGACTCGAAGATCTAAAATCCCGGGATCACGCTTCACTCCCACAGACCTGGAGCTCATCAACCACCTTCGCCAGAAAAAAGATGGAGGAAAAAGCTCTTCTTTCATAACCGACATGGATGTGTACGAGAAAGAACCCTGGCTTCTTCAGCACGTAAGACACTTTAGATCCAAAACCAACGAATGATTTTATTTCGTCACAAGGAATATAAACAACGAAAACAATGGCTGCTTTTATACAAGTAGAGCCGTGGCTGCTTTTACATGGAAGAACAATGGCCCAACTTTGATAAAGGACAAAGACGGTGTCAAAGTCGGATATATGCAGAATCTGGCTTTCTCACTCAAAGGCAAAGTGCTAAAAGCGACTGGTTGGGTGATACACGAGTTTTGTTTGGATAGATCTGACAAAGTGGTTCTGTGTAGAATCCGGTTTAACCCGAAAAAGGACCATATTCAGTATGCTCCAAGACTTGAATCTATAGTGATCGGACAGTCATAGCCGCCGCGTGAAGAAGCTGCAGGGGAAGATAGTTTGACGTTGGTAGAGAATAAGAAGAACAATCTTCATGTTGCTGCTGATGTGCTGATAGAGACTTATCAAGGCATGGAGCAGCAGCAAGAACAGTGGACTGGATCTTGTTCTAGTGAGAATGTCTCATACTTGTGTGCCTGTTGGAGATAGGGTTGACCATCCTATCAGCCCGGCCCAACAAACATTCGAGGCCCATTTAATGAATTCACTCTGACTCTCAGCCCAATACCGAGCAGGTCATCCTGAGCAGGTTGGTCACCGAGCAGGTTAAATACCGACCAGCTTGGCCCATCGATTGAGGCCCGAATAGGAATTGCCTACTTACCGAAAAACACTCAAGTGCGACTCGGCGAGAGGTTCAAGCTCACCGCGCACGCGCTAAGTAACCAAGGCGGTTGACGAGGACTTCAAACCCTTATAAATACCCTTTGTACACCATAAATAAAGGGATCCAAACTTTCTCTGAAGAACAAACGTCTAAACAAAACTAATCCCGAGCTGGATATTTATCTTGTCCCGAGCTCTCTTCAATCACCTCCATCGTTGATCTTTTCTATTAACGGAAGTATTGCCCCAACGTTTATCATCAATCCACACAAATCAATCCGTAATAGACTCATTAATATTAGTTATCTTCGATACTAACACTTGGCGCTAGAAGGAGGGGGGTTTAAATATTTCCTACGCGCAAAGAATAAATCATACAGATGGCCGGAAGAAAATCATCAACTCTACTACGCTCGTCGGACGTTGAAGGACTCGCTCTACCGCAGATACNGATCTGACAAAGTGGTTCTGTGTAGAATCCGGTTTAACCCGAAAAAGGACCATATTCAGTATGCTCCAAGACTTGAATCTATAGTGATCGGACAGTCATAGCCGCCGCGTGAAGAAGCTGCAGGGGAAGATAGTTTGACGTTGGTAGAGAATAAGAAGAACAATCTTCATGTTGCTGCTGATGTGCTGATAGAGACTTATCAAGGCATGGAGCAGCAGCAAGAACAGTGGACTGGATCTTGTTCTAGTGAGAATGTCTCATACTTGTGTGCCTGTTGGAGATAGGGTTGACCATCCTATCAGCCCGGCCCAACAAACATTCGAGGCCCATTTAATGAATTCACTCTGACTCTCAGCCCAATACCGAGCAGGTCATCCTGAGCAGGTTGGTCACCGAGCAGGTTAAATACCGACCAGCTTGGCCCATCGATTGAGGCCCGAATAGGAATTGCCTACTTACCGAAAAACACTCAAGTGCGACTCGGCGAGAGGTTCAAGCTCACCGCGCACGCGCTAAGTAACCAAGGCGGTTGACGAGGACTTCAAACCCTTATAAATACCCTTTGTACACGATAAATAAAGGGATCCAAACTTTCTCTGAAGAACAAACATCTAAACAAAACTAATCCCGAGCTGGATATTTATCTTGTCCCGAGCTCTCTTCAATCACCTCCATCGTTGATCTTTTCTATTAACGGAAGTATTGCCCCAACGTTTATCATCAATCCACACAAATCAATCCGTAATAGACTCATTAATATTAGTTATCTTCGATACTAACACTTGGCGCTAGAAGGAGGGGGGTTTAAATATTTCCTACGCGCAAAGAATAAATCATACAGATGGCCGGAAGAAAATCATCAACTCTACTACGCTCGTCGGACGTTGAAGGACTCGCTCTACCGCAGATACCGACTCCAAGAGAATCCAGTCCCTCAACATCAGCCCGAACTGAAACGCACGAACAGACGCTGGCCGACGAGATTCTCTCATCAGAGATCCCAATCGTAACGGAGCCCGAACTCACCACCACCGGAACAAGATGCCCGTTAACTGAAGCCGACACTAGAGTTGACGCGATGGCCCGAACCCAGCCGTCGCGTCCTGATGCCGACCTCGCATCAGGGAATCAACTCACCATGACGAACGCACTTCTACAAACCATAATCACCCAGATGACCGAGTCGACTCGAAGCAACAACGAGCGCTTCGATGAGCTCGCGGCCGGTCAGAATATTTGCCATGAGCGCCTAGACAACGTAGCGCCTCGAAGTAATCCCACGATTAATCGTGCAGCGGAAGAAGAACCACGAAGGCTCCCGACCTCGTTTGTAAACGCCTCCTCGGTTTCTGATGAACAAGATCGTCTCCTGCGCACCCGCCTTAACCCAGAGGACCCAAGGCGCTACACGCCAGAATCCTCGCGCAAAGAGGAGGAGCGGTTAGCTGAAGCCGTCCCGACTAGCGATCCGAGAAGGCAGGAGCATCGAAGCCCTGAAACCCTCCAAAAACTTCTCGCCGACCAGGAGCGAGATCGCGAATTAGCGAGCATCAGAGCTGAACTCTGCCGAATGACGTCCACCGTTCACCAGGCGACTAGTTCAGCGCCCGAGATAGATCGAATCCTCCGTGAGACGCAAAACACCCCATTCAGCCCCGGTCTGCAGAGCACGTCGATTAGATACCCTGGGAAAGTTAAAATCCTCCCATATAATGGACTGACGGATCCCAGCAAATTCATGACTGCATTTTTAGTCGCTACGGGACGTCATCAGCTCGCCCCTGAAGAGCGAGAGGCTGGCATCTGCCAGCTCTTCGTGGAAAACCTCGTCGGTCCGGCACTGACCTGGTTCGCCCGACTAGAGACGCATTCGATCCACAATTTTTACCAACTATCAGCCGCTTTTCTTAAGCATTATTCGATGTTCATTCGACAAGAAACGTTTAATGCCGACCTCTGGGCGTTAACTCAGGGCCCAAAGGAGACTCTCCGGTCGTACATTGACCGATTCAAAACGGTAGTGTCCCGAGCCACCGTATCGGATGACGCCGCCCTGCCGGCCCTTTGGAACGGTCTATGGTTTGAATCGGCTTTCAAAGAAGACATGAAGCTGAACAAACTGTGAACGTTGGATGACACCCTTTTCCGAGCTTCTATATTCATCGAGATCGAGGAGGAACGAGCCCTCCTGACTAACAAACACGCTCCGAACAAAACAACCACTTTAAAAGAAAAAGCTCGGGAAGAATTCTACGAACCTCGTCAACACTACGATGACGAGTATTTACAAGAGAGGAGTAAACGAGCCGCAGCCTTCACCATAAGCGGTAGTCCGGATTCACCGTCAGCTGCTCCCTCTTTTGTAGTCAGCAACAACACACCGTTCCCCCCGAGCAACAGCACATCATTTCCCCCGAACTCGCAACCAAACCCGCCGAACTCGCAACAGAACCCCTCACTCTCCTGGAATAAGTGGCAGAACGCGAATTACCAACACAAGGACAAAGAAGCCTATTGCGAGTTCAATAAGATGAAAGGTCACCCGACCTCCCAATGCCGATCGCTCCATGAAGCTCTCTTAGCACAGTACGAGAAAGGGGTCATCAAATTAGATGACCGCCTTGCCCCCCGGGGAAACACGAATCGCCGAAACAATGGCCAACAATAGTTCGGCGGTCGAAACAACAATCAGCGCGGGATCACCGACCAGTTCCACGCAACGGCCCCTGGGAGCAAAACGATGACATCCAACGACGCTCCCCATCACGAGATCGAAACGTAGATAGGCAACCCCGCGCTGAGCAAATTGGAAATCACCAAGAACACGCTCAAGAAGAACAAGAGCTTATGCAAGCGCTACCTGCTGCTAGGCAGCTTATCGGGATGATAATGGGCGGTCCCCTTGAGTGCAATGACTCCGTTCGGTCGATCAAAATGTCCGAACAGCAAGTCGAGGCGAGCCTACATCAAATGGAAAACCCATCACCGGGCTCGACCGAGGGAGAGGTCGACATTACTTTTACTGCGAATGATGGACGCGGGGTAGCTCACCCACATCACGATCCATTGGTCATTCAAACACGGCTCGCTGACTGCGAGATCGGGAGGGTCCTGATTGATACCAGGAGTTCGGTAGATCTCATCTTCAAGGATACTTGGGATAAAATGAGCCTCACCGGCCTCGCCCTCAAGAAATCCAAACGATCCCTCACATGATTTAATGGTGACACAACTGACACCATCGGAACAGTCAAGCTCCCGATCTATATTGGAGGAACGACCAGGATCGTTAAGTTCGAAGTGATCGACAAACCCGCAATTTACAACATGATCCTCGGGACCCCATGAATCAATATGATGAAAGCGGTCACTTCTACCTATCATCAGTGCCTCAAATTTCCTGTAGGCTCGACGGTATGTACGATCCGCGGTGACCAGCGGATGTCCCGAACATGCTTCATAGTGGGGCACAAGCTGTGTAAAGCAGTCAAAACATGCCAAGTCATCGACTGTCACGTCTCAAGAGATCCCGACCTCCATAATCAACCAGCTCAAAACCTTTTAACCCGAGTAAGTATCGACCCAACCAACAAAGAACGTTGCGTCCAAATAGGAGCCGACCTCGACGAAGATCTGAGCAGAGAGCTCGTTACCTTCCTAAAATTAAACGTTGCAACCTTCGCTTGGTCGACTAACGACATGCTAGGGATAGACCCTACGATCGCTAGTCACAAGCTCAACGTTGACCCAACGTACAGACCAATAAAGCAGAAGCGACGTAAGCTAAACCCAGAATGGGCACAAGCTGTCAACGACGAAGTCGAACCCTGTGGTTGTCAAAAAGAAATCGGGCAAGTGGAGAGTCTGCGTGGATTTCACCGACCTCAACAAAGCTTGTCCCAAGGACAACTTTCCTTTGTCGCGTATTGATCAGGTCGTTGAAGCAACCACGGGAAACGAACTCCTTTCTTTCATGGATGCCTTCTCGGGATACAACCAGATCCGCATGCATCCCGACGACCGAGATAAAACAGCCTTCATAACAGATCGGGGTACGTATTGCTATAAAGTCATGCCCTTCGGCTTAAAGAATGCCGGAGCAACCTATCAACGCCTCGTCAACAAAATGTTTGCGAACGAGCTCGGCAGAACGATGGAAGTTTACATCGACTACATGCTCGAAAAATCTTTACTAGTGAGAGACCATGTCGGTCATCTGAGGACGTGCTTCAACACTCTTAACAAATATCAAATGAAACTAAACCCGGCAAAATGTACCTTCGGGGTCACCTCCGGAGAATTTTTGGGATACATCGTTACCCAACGCGGCATTGAGGCTAATCCCACGTAGATAAAAGAAATGCTCGAACTCCCTTCGCCAAGGAACAAACGTGAAATACAAAGACTCACAGGAAGAATCGCCACACTCAACCGCTCTGTCTCCCGATCAACGGATAAGTGCCTGCCGTTCTATCAGCTACTCCGCGGGAACAAAGAATTCATATGGGATGAACGATGCGAGGAGGCTTTCCAACAACTTAAGGCGTATCTCTCGACGCCCCGCGTCCTCTCAAAACCCGAGGTAGGGGAGATCTCCAGCTCGGCGGTCAGCGGCGTCCTAGTCCGAGAAGACAGAGGCGAGCAGAAAGCCATATTCTATGTCAGCAAATCGCTAGACGGGGCAGAAAGCCGATATCCCGCACTGGAAAAACTCGCCCTCGCCGTCGTTACCGCAGCTCGGAAACTGCGCCCCTACTTCCAATCTCATACGATCACTGTTCTCACCAACCAACCGCAAAGAACAATCCTCCACAGTCCCAGTCAATCGGGTCGGATTGCCAAATGGGCAGTCAAACTCAGCGAATACGACGTTGAATACAAGGGCCGACCTGCCGCTAAATCCCAAGTTTTGGCGGATTTCCTGATCGAGTTGGTTCCCGAACTAATTGGCACCGATGTTTCCACCCAGTGGGACCTGTTCGTCGACGGATCATCCTCTCGCCATGGATCCGACATCGGTATTAAACTCGAATCACCAACGGGCGAAGTATTGGAATAGTCGTTCCGCTTGGCATTCCCGGCCTCAAACAACAAAGCCGAATATGAAGCCCTGATCGCCGGACTCAAGTTGGCAAGGGGCGTTGGAGCAACAAGCCTCCAAGCACACTACGACTCGCATCTCGTAGCCAACCAATTCAGCGGCGAGTACGAGGCTAAAAACGAACGCATGGATGCCTACCTCAAACTTGTCAGAGACCTGGCCATTGAGTTCGACGAATTTAGCCTCACCAAAATACCCCGAGGAGAAAACATCTCCGCCGACGCGCTTGCTGCCCTAGCATCGACGAGTGATCCAACTCAGCGCCGCGTTATACCAGTGGAAAGCATCGACCATCCTAGCATCGTTCTCCCTCGTGGAGTCGCACTTATCGAAGATGCACCCGCGACCAAGCTCAATCAAACCCGATTGACTGGGACTGTGGAGGATTGTTCTCAGCGGTTGGTTGGTGAGAACAGTGATCGTATGAGATTGGAAGTAGAGGCGCAGTTTCCGAGCTGCGGTAACGACGGCGAGGGCGAGTTTTTCCAGTGCGGATATCGGCTTTCCGCCCCGTCTAGCGATTTGCTGACATAGAATATGGGTTTCTGCTCACCTCTGTCTTCTCGGACTAGGACGGAGCTGACCGCCAAGCTGGAGACAGCGATGTAGAGGTACAAGATCTCCCCTACCTCGGGTTTTGAGAGGACGGGGGGCATCGATAGATACGCCTTAAGTTGTTGGAAAGCCTCCTCGCATCGTTCATCCCATATGAATTCTTTGTTCCCGCAGAGTAGCTGATAGAACGGCAGGCACTTATCCGTTGCTCGGGAGACAAAGCGGTTGAGGGTGGCAATTCTCCCCGTGAGTCTTTGTATTTCACGCTTGTTCCTTGGCGAAGGGAGTTCGAGCACTGCTTTTATCTGCGCGGGATTAGCCTCGATGCCGCGTTGGGTAACGATGTATCCCAAAAATTCTCCGGAGGTGACCCCGAAGGTACATTTCGCTGGTTTTAGTTTCATCTGATATTTGTTAAGAGTGTTGAAACACGTTCTCAGATGACCGACATGGTCTCTCGCTAGTAAAGATTTTACGAGCATGTCGTCGATGTAAACTTCCATCGTTCTGTCGAGCTCGTCCGTGAACATTTTGTTGGCGAGGCGTTGATAGGTTGCTCCGGCATTCTTTAAGCCGAAGGGCATGACTTTATAGCAATACGTACCCCGATCTGTTATGAAGACTGTTTTATCTCGGTCATCGGGATGCATGCGGATCTGGTTGTATCCCGTGAAGGCATCCATGAAAGAAAGGAGTTCGTTTCCCGTGGTTGCTTTAACGACCTGATCAATACGCGGTAAAGGAAAGCTGTCCTTGGGACAAGCTTTGTTGAGGTCGGTGAAATCCACGCAGACTCTCCACTTGCCCGATTTCTTTTTGACAACCACAGGGTTGGCCAACCAGTCAAGGTAATGTATTTCAGTTATGGATCCAGCCGCGGTCAGTCGTTCGACTTTGTCGTTGACAGCTTGTGCCCGTTCTGGGTTTAGCTTACGTCGCTTCTGCTTTATTGGTCTGTACGTTGGGTCAACGTTGAGCTTGTGACTAGCGATCGTAGGGTCTATCCCTGGCATGTCAATAGTCGACCAAGCGAAGGTTGCAACGTTAAATTTTAGGAAGGCAACGAGCTCTCTGCTCAGATCTTCGTCGAGGTCGGCTCCTATTTGGACGCAACGTTCTTTGTTGGTTGGGTCGATACTTACTCGGGTTAAAAGGTTTAGAGCTGGTTGATTATGGAGGTCGGGATCTCTTGAGACGTGACAGTCGATGACTTGGCATGTTTTGACTGCTTTACGCAGCTTGTGCCCCACTATGAAGCATGTTCGGGACATCCGGTGGTCACCGCAGATCGTACATACCATCGAGCCTACAGGAAATTTGAGGCACTGATGATAGGTAGAAGTGACCGCTTTCATCATATTGATCCATGGGGTCCCGAGGATCATGTTGTAAATTGCGGGTTTGTCGATCACTTCGAACTTAACGATCCTGGTCGTTCCTCCAATATAGATCGGGAGCTTGACTGTTCCGATGGTGTCAGTTGTGTCACCATTGAATCCGGTGAGGGATCGTTTAGATTGCTTGAGGGCGAGGCCGGTGAGGCTCATTTTATCCCAAGTATCCTTGAAGATGAGATCTACCGATCACAGATCATAGACGAACAATAAACCACGGATCATTTCCCTCTGCCACTTGCGGAACCAATCTCAACAGATTGGCGAACAGAGATACTATCATACATAGAAAACGGAGTGACCCCGGCCGACAGATGGGAAGCTCGGCGTCTTAAACGGAAATGCGCACGATACGTTCGCCTCAACGACGGACTATATCGATGGAGCTCCTCCGGAGTCCTCCTAACCTGCCTGCACGGGCATGAAACCACCGAAGTGATGAAGGAACTGCACGAAGGCGCGGGAGGAAACCATTCCAGTGACCGAGCTCTCCCAATAAAAATCAAAAACCAAGGCCATTTCTGGCCGACAATGCTCAAAGATTGCGACAAGTTCGCAGCACGATGCGAACAGTGCCAACGACACGCTCCGATGATACACCTTCCCGCCGAGCTCCTCAGCATGGCGACTGCACCTTACCCATTCATGCGATGGGTGATGGACATCGTAGGACCCATGCCCCGATCTCGAGGAATGCGCCGGGCTGAATCCTATAGAGCTCGGCATGCTCACATCCTTTCGTACCCCGAGCTGGGGGGGCTATTGTTGGAGATAGGGTTGACCATCCTATCAGCCCGGCCCAACAAACATTCGAGGCCCATTTAATGAATTCACTCTGACTCACAGCCCAATACCGAGCAGGTCATCCCGAGCAGGTTGGTCACCGGGCAGGTTGGTCACCGAGCAGGTTAAAAACCGACCAGCTTGGCCCATCGATTGAGGCCCGAAGAGGAATTGCAGACTTACCAAAAAACACTCAAGTGCGACTCGGCGAGAGGTTCAAGCTCACCGCGCACGCGCTAAGTAACCAAGGCGGTTGACGAGGACTTCAAACCCTTATAAATACCCTTTGTACACGATAAATAAAGGGATCCAAACTTTCTCTGAAGAACAAACATCTAAACAAAACTAATCCCGAGCTGGATATTTATCTTGTCCCGAGCTCTCTTCAATCACCTCCATCTTTGATCTTTTCTATTAACGGAAGTATTGCCTCAACGTTTATCATCAATCCACACAAATCAATCCGTAATCGACTCATTAATATTAGTTATCTTCGATACTAACAGTGCCCAACGTCAACAGTTTATGAGACAATACTCAAAGAATGCAATGAATGGAGACATGGAGCAGTATATATGGAGAATTTGGTTCTTGCGATCAGTTCTTGGGAGCTCAGCAGCATAACTGGTTTTAAGGGCAAGAGAAAGATCCTTTATACTCGGCTCAAGCCATGGAGGCGTAACAATGGAATGGATATTATGATCATGTTGGAGATATACATAACTTTGGGAATGCGGAATGGGTTAAACAGCTCGGAGAAAACATACTAGAAGAAGAAGCTGAGTTACAGGCTGAATTCGGAAGCTGCAACACCACCGCTTCTCTCTTTAATTACTTCTGCCCTAATTAGTTTAATAATCTAGTTTTGTGTTTAAAGATTTCTTCTTTTACTTCTGAGCTGTGACACTTGTAATATCTCTACTCACAAATTCTACCTGTAATAGTTTGTTTGGTTGAAAACGAAAATTTATTAGAATTTCAAGTCTGTCAAGAATCTAATAAAATTAGAACACTACCATGTAAAAAACTCAAAACAAAGACTTGTCTAAAAAG
This sequence comes from Crucihimalaya himalaica, assembly GCA_004349715.1. Lineage (NCBI taxonomy): Eukaryota > Viridiplantae > Streptophyta > Magnoliopsida > Brassicales > Brassicaceae > Crucihimalaya > Crucihimalaya himalaica. Next base: position 47,321 of record SMJT01000141.1, read on the forward strand.
TCAATAAACTTTGTTCACTCATATATTATTGTTTTTTAATGATAAAGTCTTTATCTATTGCTACTAGTTATATTTTCTTCTATATATGCAAATCAAGAACTACTCTATTTTTCAAGCTATGAACATATTGGTAAACACACTTTTTATTAAAAAATTCATTAATCTAGTTTCAATAATTGTATTAATTGTGATTCCGTAATTTTCCCGGAAAAAAAAATAATTCTGTAGTTTTTGGAATATTTTCCGTAAATTTTCATAATTTTTGGAATTTTCGTACTTTTTGTAATTTTCCCGCAAAAAAGTTATTTACTAATTTTTGGCATAGTTTACGGAATCACGTTTTTTGATGAGGGAAAAATTGTGAACCTGAATTTTTGGCGGGAAAATTTAGAATACTTTTTAAATTAAAAAAATACTTTTTATAAAACTATTTATAAAATTATAATACTAAAATTTAAAATATTTTTATAAAAACTTATCCCTTTGATTAAGGAGTCTCCTTTTTTTTCTCATATAACGAGACCTATGCCCTAAACTCTATTACCACCTTTTCTGTATCATGCGTTGAGAAAAACTTACTAGGTCTTCATATCATCATCATCATCATCATCATCATCATCATCATCATCATCATCATCATCATCATCATCATCATCATCATCATCATCANAATACGTACCCCGATCTGTTATGAAGGCTGTTTTATCTCGGTCGTCGGGATGCATGCGGATCTGGTTGTATCCCGAGAAGGCATCCATGAAAGAAAGGAGTTCGTTTCCCGTGGTTGCTTCAACGACCTGATCAATACGCGACAAAGGAAAGTTGTCCTTGGGACAAGCTTTGTTGAGGTCGGTGAAATCCACGCAGACTCTCCACTTGCCCGATTTCTTTTTGACAACCACAGGGTTCGACTTCGTCGTTGACAGCTTGTGCCCATTCTGGGTTTAGCTTACGTCGCTTCTGCTTTATTGGTCTGTACGTTGGGTCAACGTTGAGCTTGTGACTAGCGATCGTAGGGTCTATCCCTGGCATGTCGATAGTCGACCAAGCGAAGGTTGCAACGTTTAATTTTAGGAAGGCAACGAGCTCTCTGCTCAGATCTTCGTCGAGGTCGGCTCCTATTTGGACGCAACGTTCTTTGTTGGTTGGGTCGATACTTACTCGGGTTAAAAGGTTTTGAGCTGGTTGATTATGGAGGTCGGGATCTCTTGAGACGTGACAGTCGATGACTTGGCATGTTTTGACTGCTTTACGCAGCTTGTGCCCCACTATGAAGCATGTTCGGGACATCCGGTGGTCACCGCAGATCGTACATACCATCGAGCCTACAGGAAATTTGAGGCACTGATGATAGGTAGAAGTGACCGCTTTCATCATATTGATCCATGGGGTCCCGAGGATCATGTTGTAAATTGCGGGTTTGTCGATCACTTCGAACTTAACGATCCTGGTCGTTCCTCCAATATAGATCGGGAGCTTGACTGTTCCGATGGTGTCAGTTGTGTCACCATTGAATCCGGTGAGGGATCGTTTAGATTGCTTGAGGGCGAGGCCGGTGAGGCTCATTTTATCCCAAGTATCCTTGAAGATGAGATCTACCGATCACAGATCATAGACGAACAATAAACCACGGATCATTTCCCTCTGCCACTTGCGGAACCAATCTCAACAGATTGGCGAACAGAGATACTATCATACATAGAAAACGGAGTGACCCCGGCCGACAGATGGGAAGCTCGGCGTCTTAAACGGAAATGCGCACGATACGTTCGCCTCAACGACGGACTATATCGATGGAGCTCCTCCGGAGTCCTCCTAACCTGCCTGCACGGGCATGAAACCACCGAAGTGATGAAGGAACTGCACGAAGGCGCGGGAGGAAACCATTCCAGTGACCGAGCTCTCCCAATAAAAATCAAAAACCAAGGCCATTTCTGGCCGACAATGCTCAAAGATTGCGACAAGTTCGCAGCACGATGCGAACAGTGCCAACGACACGCTCCGATGATACACCTTCCCGCCGAGCTCCTCAGCATGGCGACTGCACCTTACCCATTCATGCGATGGGTGATGGACATCGTAGGACCCATGCCCCGATCTCGAGGAATGCGCCGGGCTGAATCCTATAGAGCTCGGCATGCTCACATCCTTTCGTACCCCGAGCTGGGGGGGCTATTGTTGGAGATAGGGTTGACCATCCTATCAGCCCGGCCCAACAAACATTCGAGGCCCATTTAATGAATTCACTCTGACTCACAGCCCAATACCGAGCAGGTCATCCCGAGCAGGTTGGTCACCGGGCAGGTTGGTCACCGAGCAGGTTAAAAACCGACCAGCTTGGCCCATCGATTGAGGCCCGAAGAGGAATTGCAGACTTACCAAAAAACACTCAAGTGCGACTCGGCGAGAGGTTCAAGCTCACCGCGCACGCGCTAAGTAACCAAGGCGGTTGACGAGGACTTCAAACCCTTATAAATACCCTTTGTACACGATAAATAAAGGGATCCAAACTTTCTCTGAAGAACAAACATCTAAACAAAACTAATCCCGAGCTGGATATTTATCTTGTCCCGAGCTCTCTTCAATCACCTCCATCTTTGATCTTTTCTATTAACGGAAGTATTGCCTCAACGTTTATCATCAATCCACACAAATCAATCCGTAATCGACTCATTAATATTAGTTATCTTCGATACTAACAGTGCCCAACGTCAACAGTTTATGAGACAATACTCAAAGAATGCAATGAATGGAGACATGGAGCAGTATATATGGAGAATTTGGTTCTTGCGATCAGTTCTTGGGAGCTCAGCAGCATAACTGGTTTTAAGGGCAAGAGAAAGATCCTTTATACTCGGCTCAAGCCATGGAGGCGTAACAATGGAATGGATATTATGATCATGTTGGAGATATACATAACTTTGGGAATGCGGAATGGGTTAAACAGCTCGGAGAAAACATACTAGAAGAAGAAGCTGAGTTACAGGCTGAATTCGGAAGCTGCAACACCACCGCTTCTCTCTTTAATTACTTCTGCCCTAATTAGTTTAATAATCTAGTTTTGTGTTTAAAGATTTCTTCTTTTACTTCTGAGCTGTGACACTTGTAATATCTCTACTCACAAATTCTACCTGTAATAGTTTGTTTGGTTGAAAACGAAAATTTATTAGAATTTCAAGTCTGTCAAGAATCTAATAAAATTAGAACACTACCATGTAAAAAACTCAAAACAAAGACTTGTCTAAAAAGTCAATAAACTTTGTTCACTCATATATTATTGTTTTTTAATGATAAAGTCTTTATCTATTGCTACTAGTTATATTTTCTTCTATATATGCAAATCAAGAACTACTCTATTTTTCAAGCTATGAACATATTGGTAAACACACTTTTTATTAAAAAATTCATTAATCTAGTTTCAATAATTGTATTAATTGTGATTCCGTAATTTTCCCGGAAAAAAAAATAATTCTGTAGTTTTTGGAATATTTTCCGTAAATTTTCATAATTTTTGGAATTTTCGTACTTTTTGTAATTTTCCCGCAAAAAAGTTATTTACTAATTTTTGGCATAGTTTACGGAATCACGTTTTTTGATGAGGGAAAAATTGTGAACCTGAATTTTTGGCGGGAAAATTTAGAATACTTTTTAAATTAAAAAAATACTTTTTATAAAACTATTTATAAAATTATAATACTAAAATTTAAAATATTTTTATAAAAACTTATCCCTTTGATTAAGGAGTCTCCTTTTTTTTCTCATATAACGAGACCTATGCCCTAAACTCTATTACCACCTTTTCTGTATCATGCGTTGAGAAAAACTTACTAGGTCTTCATATCATCATCATCATCATCATCATCATCATCATCATCATCATCATCATCATCATCATCATCATCATCATCATCATCATCACGACTCAGTTTGTGACTCGAAGATCTAAAATCCCATGATTACGCTTCACTCCCGCAGACTTGAAGCTCATCAACCACCTTCGCCGGAAAAAAGTTGGAGGAAAAAGCTCTTCTTTCATAACCGACATGGATGTGTACGAGAAAGAACTCTGGCTTCTTCAGCACGTAAGACACTTTAGATCCAAAACCAACGAATGGTTTTATTTTGTCACAAGGAATATAAAAAACAAAAACATGTAAGACTTTGATCTCTCAAAGTGTTTTAGGATCGGACAACAACAGAGGTTACTCTGTTTTGTCTCACACTCACTCTTGTTTCTTGTCGAACACTCTATGAGTTTATTTCTCTTGATTTGCTCTGATTTTGTTAAACGAAAACCACACCACTTTATTTGATAGATAAACTGTATTTATAGGTTTACATGACACACTTTAGACTAAGGGTTGCATCTCTAATAGACACCCCAAAGTAGAGACACGAACATTAACATAAGTAACCGTTTGGTGGTTACTTATGTTAATCGTATCTTATAGATGATACAACTAACTTACATATTAATAATAACTATATAATATATGACTCTTATAAACTTAATAAAACAATTACGAAGACTTGATCACTTCCAACAAAACAATGGCTGCTTTTTTAATGGTTGAGCCGTGGCTGCTTTTACATGGAAGAACAATGTCCCAACTTTGATAAAGGACAAAGACGGTGTCAAAGTCGGATATATGCAGAATCTGGCTTTCTCACTCAAAGGCAAAGTGCTAAAAGCGACAGGTTGGGTGATGCACAAGTTTTGTTTGGATAGATATGACAAAGTGGTTATGTGTAGAATCCGGTTTAACCCGAAAAAGGACAATATTCAGTATGCTCCAAGACTTGAATCTATAGTGATCGGACAGCCACAGCCGCCGCGTGAAGAAGCTGCAGGGGAAGATGGTTTGACGTTGGTAGAGAATAAGAAGAACAATCTTTATGTTACTGCTGATGTGCCGATAGAGACTTATCAAGGCATGGAGCAGCAACAAGAACAGTGGACTGGATCTTGTTCTAGTGAGGATGTCTAATACTTGTGTGCCAACGTCAACAGTTTATGAGACAATACTCAAAATATGCAATAAATGGAGACATGGAGCAGCATGGAGAATTTGGTTCTTGCGGTCAGTTCTTGGGAGCTCAGCAGCATAACTGGTTTTGGGGGCAAGAGAAATATCCTTTATACTCGGCTCAAGCCATGGAGGCGCAACAATGGAATGGATATTATGATCAGGTTGGAGATATACATAACTTTGGGAATGCGGAATGGGTTAAACAGCTCGGAGAAAACATACCAGAAGAAGAAGCTGAGTTACAGGCTGAACTCGGAAGCTGCAACACCACCGCTTCTCTCTTTAATTACTTCTGCCCTAATTAGTTTAATAATCTAGTTTTGTGTTTAAAGATTTCTTCTTTTACTTCTGAGCTGTGACACTTGTAATCTCTCTACTCACAAATTCTACCTGTAATAGTTTGTTTGGTTGAAAACAAAAATTTATTAGAAGTTCAAGTCTGTCAAGAATCTAATAAAATTAGAACACTAGCATTTAAAAAACTCAAAACAAAGACTTGTCTAAAAAGTCAATAAACTTTGTTCAGTCATATATTATTGTTTTTTAATGATAGTCTTTCTCTATTGCTACTAGTTATATTTTCTTTTATATATGCAAATCAAGAACTACTCTATTTTTCAAGGTATGAACATATTGGTAAACACACTTTTATTTAAAAAATTCATTAATCTAGTTTCAATAATTGTATTAACTGTGATTCCGTAATTTTCCCGCAAAAAAATGATTCTGTAATTTTTGGAATATTTTTCGTAATTTTTTATAATTTTTGGAATTTTTGTAATTTTTTGTAATTTTCCCGCAAAAAAGTTATTTACTAATTTTTGGCGTAGTTTACGGAATCACGTTTTTTGATGATGGAAAAATTGTGAATCCGAATTTTTGGCGGGAAAATTTAAAATACTTTTTAAATTTTAAAAATACTTTTTATAAAACTATTTATAAAATTATAATACTAAAATTTAAAATATTTTTATATAAACTTATCCCTTTGATTAAGGAGTCTCCTTTTTTTTCTCATATAACGAGACCTATGCCCAAAACTCTATTACCACCTTTTCCGTATCACGCGTTGAGAAAAACTTACTAGGTCTTCAATGGCTGCTTTTATACAAGCAGAGCCGTGGCTGCTTTTAAATGGAAGAACAATGGCCTAACTTTGATAAAGGACAAAGACGGTGTCAAAGTCGGATAGATGCAGAATCTGGCTTTCTCACTCAAAGGCAAAGTGCTAAAAGCGACTGGTTGGATGATGCACGAGTTTTGTTTGGATAGATCTGACAAAGTGGTTCTGTGTAGAATCCAGTTTAACCCGAAAAAGGACAATATTCAATATGCTCCAAGACTTGAATCTATAGTGATCGGACAGCCACAGCCGCCGCGTGAAGAAGCTGCAGGGGAAGATGGTTTGACGCTGGTAGAGAATAAGTGTTGGAATCAAGTCATTGATTAATAACAAAATTAGTAAGAGAGGAGGAAGAACCTTGATTCAAGGTAGAAGATGAAGAAATTGAAAAAGAGAGTACAGAGGAAATGTCGAAGAAAGAAGAAGGAAGGGAAAACGATAAGCACATGAGTTGAATATTAACTCTCGTAATGGGCTGAATTATACAATTTAGGCCCATAAATGTTTTTAGGTTTACATAAAGCCAATATAGTATATATATGCTTGTATGTCGTTGTTTAATGAACTAATGAGAAAAAGGGGAGATTAGCGAAATAACAAAAGCGGCTAAGAAGCAAATTTCAACANCATTCTCGGTGACTTCCCATAACTTCCGAGTCTTCAAGATGGTAATCATTTTGATTTTCCAAAAACCATATGATTCACCATGGAAGATCGGTATAACTTGTTGCATTGTTGTCTCCATAGCTCTGATACCATGTAAGACTTTGATCTCTCAAAGTGTTTTAGGATCGGACAACAACAGAGGTTACTCTGTTTTGTCTCACACTCACTCTTGTTTCTTGTCGAACACTCTATGAGTTTATTTCTCTTGATTTGCTCTGATTTTGTTAAACGAAAACCACACCACTTTATTTGATAGATAAACTGTATTTATAGGTTTACATGACACACTTTAGACTAAGGGTTGCATCTCTAATAGACACCCCAAAGTAGAGACACGAACATTAACATAAGTAACCGTTTGGTGGTTACTTATGTTAATCGTATCTTATAGATGATACAACTAACTTACATATTAATAATAACTATATAATATATGACTCTTATAAACTTAATAAAACAATTACGAAGACTTGATCACTTCCAACAAAACAATGGCTGCTTTTTTAATGGTTGAGCCGTGGCTGCTTTTACATGGAAGAACAATGTCCCAACTTTGATAAAGGACAAAGACGGTGTCAAAGTCGGATATATGCAGAATCTGGCTTTCTCACTCAAAGGCAAAGTGCTAAAAGCGACAGGTTGGGTGATGCACAAGTTTTGTTTGGATAGATATGACAAAGTGGTTATGTGTAGAATCCGGTTTAACCCGAAAAAGGACAATATTCAGTATGCTCCAAGACTTGAATCTATAGTGATCGGACAGCCACAGCCGCCGCGTGAAGAAGCTGCAGGGGAAGATGGTTTGACGTTGGTAGAGAATAAGAAGAACAATCTTTATGTTACTGCTGATGTGCCGATAGAGACTTATCAAGGCATGGAGCAGCAGCAAGAACAGTGGACTGGATCTTGTTCTAGTGAGGATGTCTAATACTTGTGTGCCAACGTCAACAGTTTATGAGACAATACTCAAAATATGCAATAAATGGAGACATGGAGCAGCATGGAGAATTTGGTTCTTGCGGTCAGTTCTTGGGAGCTCAGCAGCATAACTGGTTTTGGGGGCAAGAGAAATATCCTTTATACTCGGCTCAAGCCATGGAGGCGCAACAATGGAATGGATATTATGATCAGGTTGGAGATATACATAACTTTGGGAATGCGGAATGGGTTAAACAGCTCGGAGAAAACATACCAGAAGAAGAAGCTGAGTTACAGGCTGAACTCGGAAGCTGCAACACCACCGCTTCTCTCTTTAATTACTTCTGCCCTAATTAGTTTAATAATCTAGTTTTGTGTTTAAAGATTTCTTCTTTTACTTCTGAGCTGTGACACTTGTAATCTCTCTACTCACAAATTCTACCTGTAATAGTTTGTTTGGTTGAAAACAAAAATTTATTAGAAGTTCAAGTCTGTCAAGAATCTAATAAAATTAGAACACTAGCATTTAAAAAACTCAAAACAAAGACTTGTCTAAAAAGTCAATAAACTTTGTTCAGTCATATATTATTGTTTTTTAATGATAGTCTTTCTCTATTGCTACTAGTTATATTTTCTTTTATATATGCAAATCAAGAACTACTCTATTTTTCAAGGTATGAACATATTGGTAAACACACTTTTATTTAAAAAATTCATTAATCTAGTTTCAATAATTGTATTAACTGTGATTCCGTAATTTTCCCGCAAAAAAATGATTCTGTAATTTTTGGAATATTTTTCGTAATTTTTTATAATTTTTGGAATTTTTGTAATTTTTTGTAATTTTCCCGCAAAAAAGTTATTTACTAATTTTTGGCGTAGTTTACGGAATCACGTTTTTTGATGATGGAAAAATTGTGAATCCGAATTTTTGGCGGGAAAATTTAAAATACTTTTTAAATTTTAAAAATACTTTTTATAAAACTATTTATAAAATTATAATACTAAAATTTAAAATATTTTTATATAAACTTATCCCTTTGATTAAGGAGTCTCCTTTTTTTTCTCATATAACGAGACCTATGCCCAAAACTCTATTACCACCTTTTCCGTATCACGCGTTGAGAAAAACTTACTAGGTCTTCAATGGCTGCTTTTATACAAGCAGAGCCGTGGCTGCTTTTAAATGGAAGAACAATGGCCTAACTTTGATAAAGGACAAAGACGGTGTCAAAGTCGGATAGATGCAGAATCTGGCTTTCTCACTCAAAGGCAAAGTGCTAAAAGCGACTGGTTGGATGATGCACGAGTTTTGTTTGGATAGATCTGACAAAGTGGTTCTGTGTAGAATCCAGTTTAACCCGAAAAAGGACAATATTCAATATGCTCCAAGACTTGAATCTATAGTGATCGGACAGCCACAGCCGCCGCGTGAAGAAGCTGCAGGGGAAGATGGTTTGACGCTGGTAGAGAATAAGTGTTGGAATCAAGTCATTGATTAATAACAAAATTAGTAAGAGAGGAGGAAGAACCTTGATTCAAGGAAGAAGATGAAGAAATTGAAAAAGAGAGTACAGAGGAAATGTCGAAGAAAGAAGAAGGAAGGGAAAACGATAAGCACATGAGTTGAATATTAACTCTCGTAATGGGCTGAATTATACAATTTAGGCCCATAAATGTTTTTAGGTTTACATAAAGCCAATATAGTATATATATGCTTGTATGTCGTTGTTTAATGAACTAATGAGAAAAAGGGGAGATTAGCGAAACAACAAAAGCGGCTAAGAAGCAAATTTCAACATGGTATCAGAGCTACAAGATCCCTGGAGCCTGCAAAAAGAAGAAATGTTAGGATATGCAGATAGTGAAGGAAGACGGTGCAAAATTTGTATGAAGAATAACCATAACGAGAGTAAGTGTTACCTCAAACTGAGTTATGAATCTCAGTTTGCTTCAAGACAGTTCAGACCACGGAGAGGGTGTTTCAGCTGTGGAGATCGAGGACCTAGGGTTAAAGAGTGTCAGCTCAGGCAAAGGCGGCCCAAAAGACAAACTAAAGAGTGTGAAGGTGAGGAACCTAGCATGTTCAATGCAGCTCATACTGTGGCACATTCAGATAAGGAAGAAGTGTGGCTAATTGACAGTGGTGCCACAAATCATATGACCAAAGAGGAAAAGCTCTTCTCTACAATAGACAGATCCTTTCAAGTCCCTATTAGGATTGGGAATGGTGCTAAGCTAATGACCGCTGGAAAAGGAGATATAGAAGTTATGACTAAGAGAGGAGTAAGAGTAATCAAGGATGTGTTCCTAGTACCAGAGATAGACAAGAATTTGCTAAGCATACCCCAAATGGTAAGAAATGGCTATCAGGTTCTATTTACAAGCACCAAGTGTATCATTCATAATCAACATGGAGATAAGACTGCTGAGGTTGAAATGGTGGGAAAAGCCTACCTACTCCACATGAAGCCGGAAGGAGAAAGTGCTTGTGTGGCCAGGGCAGAAAACTTGACAGACCTATGGCACAAGAGGTTAGGACACTCTGGGTTCCATAATCTGCAAAATTTACAGATCAGTCAAATGGTAAATGGCTTACCTAAGTTTAAGGTGAGTCATGATGTGTGTGAGGCGTGTATTAAAGGAAAACAGTGTAGAGAAGAATTCCCAAAAATCTCAGAAACTAAGAGTGAAGAGATATTAGAGCTAATTCACACAGATATATGTGGACCAATGCAAACACATTCATGTAATGGGAGTGTGTATGTACTTACATTTACAGACGATTACTCACATATGTTGTGGGTTTATTTCCTGAAGATGAAGACAAACACCTTCACAACATTCAAGAAATTCAAAAACATGGTTGAAACGCAGACAGGAAAGAAAATCAAGAAAATAAGATCAGATAGGGGAGGTGAATTCAAATCAGATCAATTCACAAGGTTCTTAGATGAAAATGGGATAGAGAGGCAATTCAAAGTGGCCTACTCACCTCAACAAAATGGAATTGCAGAGCGTAGAAACAGAACCTTACTAAACATGGCCAGGAGTATGTTGAAAGACAAGGGAATGCCGGAAAAATTCTGGGCTGAAGCAATCTTCACTGCAACATACCTACAAAATAGATTGCCTACTAAAGCTCTAGACCAGGTGACACCATTAGAGGCTTGGAGTGGGCACAAACCTTCAGTCAGACACCTTAAAGTGTTTGGTTGTATCTGCCATGTGTGGATCCCTAGAGCAAGGAGAAGAAAACTGGATGACAAGTCAGAGAAAGCAGTGTTTATGGGTTATAGCAGTGTTAGTAAAGGATACAGAGTATTTCTACTGAGTACACAGAAGATAAAGGTGTCAAGAGATGTTGTTTTTGAAGAAACCAAAAGCTGGAATTGGGAAACTCATGAAAAAGTTGAGAACCAACCTGAGACTATCAATAGAAATGTTAACTCACCTTTAAGAATCAGTGAAGAAACACAAGTAAGAGACAACGTGAGTACTGAGGTCAGACCAAGTGTTAGAAATGAAAGGCACCAGATCAGTCCAGTACCATTTCGTCTCAGTGAACTAGGAACAGAAGGTGGTAACTCATCTCGACAAATTCATAAAGTCAAAAATCTAAGTGATATATACCAGGAGACTGAGGAACAAGAGAGTGAAACAAATCAGGCTGAGGAAGCCTGTTACTTTACCTGGGAGGAACCTAACTCATTTGAAGAAGCAATCAACTACAAGGAATGGAGATTAGCCATAGAAGAAGAATTACGTACCATAAATAAAAATGAGACCTGGGAGCTAGTGGAGTTACCTGTGGACAAGAAGGTAATCTCTGTTAAGTGGATATACAAGGTGAAAACAGATGAACAAGGAAAAATACAAAAACTAAAAGCTAGATTGGTGGCTAGAGGATTTACACAAACGCAAGGAGAGGACTATGGAGAGACCTTTGCACCGGTCTCCAGGCATGACACAATCCGAGTGCTAATTGCACTTGCTACACAAAGGGAATGGAACCTACACCAAATGGATGTGAAATCAGCATTTTTAAATGGAGAAATCACGGAGGAAGTTTATGTAGAGCAACCACCTGGTTCAGAAGAAGAGGGAGCAGAGGGAAAAGTGTACAAGTTGAAGAAGGCACTATACGGGTTGAAACAAGCACCTAGAGCTTGGTACAGCAAAATAGACTCATACTTCATCTCCCAAGGATGCCAAAAAAGCAATTGTGATGCTGCAATGTACACACAAGAACGAAATGGTGAAATGTTGGTAATTAGTCTTTATGTTGATGACATAATAATCACAGGAAGCAATGAAGATATGATAAGAGAGTTCAAAGAAAATTTGAAAAAGTCATTTGAGATGACTGGCCTAGGAAGATTAAGGTATTTTCTTGGTTTCGAAATAACCTACACAGAAGAAGGGATCTTTCTAAGTCAGAAGAAGTATGCACAACAACTGTTAGAGAAGTTTGGAATGGAAAAAAGCAAAAGTGTGAGAACACCACACATACCTCAGAGCAAAGAGATCAATATGGGCATGAATCTTGAAAATCCACGACTGTACCGAAGCATGGTTGGAGGGCTTCTGTACTTGGCCGCCACCAGACCAGATCTCGCTTTTGCTGCCTCATACTTGTCTAGGAATCTAGCTGAACCAAAAGATCAGAACCTACAAGAGGCAAAACGAGTGTTACGATATGTAAAAGGAACTGTAGACTATGGTTTGTATTTAAACAAGACTGACAATGTTAAACTGACCGGATTCACTAACTCGGACTGGGCAGGTTGCAAAGAAGACATGCGAAGCACCACAAGGATATGCTTCACGTTAGGCAGCGCAATGTTTACATGGCAAACCCAGAAGCAGGATACCATAGCCCAGTCAACAGCAGAAGCAGAGTACATGGCATTGAGCTCTGCCACAAACCATGCTGTGTGGCTGAAGCGATTACTAGGAGAAGTGAACGAGGACACCACTAAGAGTGTTCCAATCTACTGTGATAACACATCCGCGATTGCAATCGGAAAGAAACCTGTGCAACACAGAAGAACTAAGCACATTCAAATCCGTTATCATGTAGTCCGTGAAGCAGAGAGAGATGGGGTGATTACCTTGAGACATTGTAGTGGAGAGGAACAGATTGCAGACATCCTCACAAAGCCTCTCGGGACAAAAAAATTTGAGGATATTCGATTCAAACTTGGAGTAATGAGAAACCCGAATGCTAAAGTTGAGATCAGAAGTGAGTTCGCAGAGATGACACACACGAGACTAGATCTGCAAGTGGAAAGGGTAGATTTGCAATCGGGAAGTGAAACAAAGCAAGAGAAAAGAAAGTCAGAAGGAAAATTGAGCAAACTTGAAATCAGGAAATGTGCAAAGGAACCAGAAACTAGAGTGAAGAGGGAGATTAAAAAATCACAAGAAAACGATCTGAGTGTGCGAAGTGAACAACTCGAGCATATAGACAAGAGAGCCTTTAGAAGAACAACGGAAGAGAGGAACCCCTGACTTCAATTTTAGAGATTAATCAAATGACTTGAGAGGGAGTGTTGGAATCAAGTCATTGATTAATAACAAAATTAGTAAGAGAGGAGGAAGAACCTTGATTCAAGGAAGAAGATGAAGAAATTGAAAAAGAGAGTACAGAGGAAATGTCAAAGAAAGAAGAAGGAAGGGAAAACGAAAGCACATGAGTTGAATATTAACTCTCGTAATGGGCTGATTTATACAATTTAGGCCCATAAATGTTTTTAGGTTTACATAAAGCCAATATAGTATATATATGCTTGTATGTCGTTGTTTAATGAACTAATGAGAAAAAGGGGAGATTAGCGAAATAACAAAAGCGGCTAAGAAGCAAATTTCAACAATAAGAAGAACAATCTTTATGTTACTGCTGATGTGCCGATAGAGACTTATCAAGGCATGGAGCAGCAACAAGAACAGTGGACTGGATCTTGTTCTAGTGAGAATGTCTCATACTTGTGTGCCCAACGTCAACATATTATGAGACAATACTCAAACTATGCAATGAATGGAGACATGGAGCAGTATGGAGATTTGGTTCATGCGGTCAGTTCTTGGGAGCTCAGCAGCATAACTGGTTTTGGGGGCAAGAGAAAGATCCTTTATACTCGGCTCAAGCCATGGAGGCGCAACACTGGAATGGATATTATGATCAGGTTGGAGATATACATAACTTTGGGAATGCGGAATGGGTTAAACAGCTCAGAGAAAACACACCAGAAGAAGAAGCTGAGTTACAGGCTGAACTCGGAAGCTGCAACACCACCGCTTCTCTCTTTAATTACTTCTGCCATATTTAGTTTAATAATCCAGATTGGTGTTTAAAGATTTCTTCTTTTACTTCTGAGCTGTGACACTTGTAATCTCTCTACTCACAAATTCTACCTGTAATAGTTTGTTTGGTTGAAAACGAAAATTTATTAGAAGTTCAAGTCTATCAAGAATCTAATAAAATTAGAACACTAGCATGTAAAAAAACTCAAAACAAAGACTTGTCTAAAAAGTCAATAAACTTTGTTCACTCATATATTATTATTTTTTAATGATAAAGTCTTTCTCTATTGCTACTAGTTATATTTTCTTCTATATATGCAAATCTGATGATCTCTGGCTTCCATACATACACAACTCTGAAGTCAACAATATTTTCCCAAGAAAATTGCATCATCATGGAAACTCTAAGAGAACAGGCTCCTTCAAGCTACTTGATGAAACTGGTTGGTTTCTCTGAGGTTAGATTAAGTCATCAACCTTTTGAATCTCCTGCTTAATTTCGACGCTTCTGGGCATCAATGGTATATATACTCAACCAAAGCTAATATCTCCTATCTATTTTATAACTATAAAACAATGATATATGTAATCAGGAGATTGATATTTTGCCCGGCTGAAGGTAGAAGAAGATGGAAAAAACCATGTTTCGATTTATGCAAGGATCGAAAATGATACTGCTTCTGAGATGCTTATGAATGATTGGGAGCTTAATGTAGAACTCAAGTTCTTCATCTACAATCACAACGTCAAGAAATACTCTATTTTCCAAGGTATGAACATAATGGTAAACACACTTTTTATGTAAAATCTAGCGATATATATATTACATCGATATTGTGATAGATTTTGCCGGTTTAGTCCAATTTTTAAAAACAATGAAGAACTTACTTGGTCAGAATTAGTTCTTATGTTCATGGTGTGTGTATATAGATGTGTGTATAGATGGAACTGTGAAGCGTTACAATAAAGAGAAAAAAGAGTGGGGATTTGCGCAAAGCTTCCTCTTTCGAAGTTTAACGACCCAAAAAATGGGTACATCAATGGAATCTCTGATTTCTCAAAACTAGGAGACAAGAAATATCATTCGCCGGATGAATTTGTGGTTGGAAATAAAAATGGTGAGTTTGTTTTCACTAATACAATGTTTACTCCCTAGTTTTTTGTTCCTGATTAATGAAAGATCTTATTCTAATTGATGTTATTGTCTATTTTAAGATTAGGAATAGATTACATAATTTATGCGGGGATTAATCAAGTTATACGGGGATTAATCGGGTTAGGCAGAATATAATCGGATATTTGATTTTTAAAGGGATTAGTCATTAATAGATGTGACTAGGGTGGGTCTAGCGATTATGCATGGAGTAATCGGGTTTAGGCGGAGATTTTTAGAACAGGTGCATGACGTATTCTGAGAGGATGAGGCAGTTCTAGGGTCAAATTCTATCCGTATTTGGTAGCATAGTTGGTTTACTGATTAAAAATCTTAACAGATGAACATGCTTCCGTGTTTCCCAAGTATATTTTTTTTTTGCTTAGACATTAAAACTTTTCTTATTTATGTTTTTGTAATGTTGTATGTCTTAGTTATGATTTTGTAATGTTGTTTGTATAATACATGTTTTGAGATATTAATGTTTTCAAATCTATTTATTTTTATATAAATCCAATACAGCATAATTTATTTTTTGTAAAATATAAAATAACCCTAATTATCCGTCATTAATGAGTTATTATAAAATTTATTATAGCAAACTAATTTGTGCTATCCTAAATCGGCGTATAATAGTTGGACAAATTAAAGCTATCATAGGGGAGATGTCTAAGATGGCTCCGCATGTCCTAGCGTTTATGAAAACGCTATTAAATATGTATTATAGCACTAATTGAATGCTTATAATGTCTATATTTTTTGTAGTGTCGTGGAAGACACCATTGTTCTTGAAACTCCTCTGATTTGTGTCACTGAGACTAAGTTCGTCGACTCCATTTGAAGATTCTTATTACTTCTCTTTTTCTTGTAGATTTGCCAGATGGTAAGAAGGTTTTTGGTAAGCGGGTTTTCACAATTAAGTATCGCTATGATGGTTCTATTGAATAGTTCAAAGCTCATTTTTGGAACTAATTCCATAACCACCAATATTCTTATTCGTTTAGTTTTCTAGTTCTAGCCAATTATAACTATGGTTGCTCACAAAATTTCGCGCAAATGTACCATAAATAGCCATAATCGTTTATGTCCTCTATATATATCCATTTCAAGAGAAAAACATCACGTCTTTCCTTACCAATAGTTTACCAAAAAAAAAAAATGGCTACTACTTTTTCTTACCTTCGCCACTGGAAGCTTACAAAACCTCTTGGCACATTCAAGTTAAGATATTTCATACCTTCTAAGGGGTGATTTAAGCATAAGAAATATCAGGTTACCCTTTTACTAATCATTAGGAAACCTTTTAAGCTTTGGTTTAACAACAGACAATGTTTTAGACACTAAATGTATTTGACCTTCTTAATATGTAGCTACAAAATTTCACGTAAAATGTGGAGGTGGACTGATGTTGCTACCTTGGCTGACACACACACACACACACACATTTAGAAGGATTGAATTCTGCCATGTATTTTATTTTACTGTTTCACTATAGGTGATTTTTGTTTCTATGAATCAGTTTATCTCGTGCCCTTGCTTAAACTACTCCCTCTTTCTACTCAGGGCATTGCAGAGGTGGGTTGATCATGTTCCCATGCGGAGCATAATGTCTGGCGGTATTGTATCATACTCACCTTCAATGTTGTTATGGTTCTTTCTCTTCTGCTAAAGCCGAGTATAGGGCCATGGGCGATATAACTATGGAGATTTTTTTGGATAAAGGCTTGTTTACCTTGACTTTGTGATTTGATCATTTATCTCTAGTATCTTTATTTTGTGATAGTCAAGCAGTCTTTCATGTAGCTGTTAATCATGTCTTCCAAAAGCATACTAAACACATTAAATCTCAATGTCATTTTGTCCATGATGAAATTCAACGTAGAGTTCTTGTTATGGAACATGTGTTTACTAAAATTCAGCTTGCAGACATTTTATTAAGGCGCTAAGCATAAAATAATTTTCTTCCTTTCTTAGCAAATTAGGCATTTTGGATCTCCATACTCTTAACATAAGAAAAGACGGGATATTATACTATAGATGTGTTGATATTACATTTGTCTTTTTTTGGTCTTTTACTTGTAAACTGGTTATGCCTAAACTAGGTAGAATCGTTCTTGTATAAATACAGCTTTTAAAAGCTTGCGAACAAACCAGAGAAAACCTTTCCAATCTGTTCTTCTCTCACACAAACAAATCCAAAAGACCACCCAAACAGATATAAACGATTATACATAACCCAATACACAACTAAAATAAACGATTATATATACTTACGCCATAATTATAGTAAATGGTTTTGCATGTTGACGTGGTTTTAACAAAAAGTATTTGTATTTGTACCATATATACATATATGGTTTTGCATGTTGGCGTGGCTTTAACAGAAAGAATTTGTATAGCACCATAATTATAGTACATACATGCATGGTTTTCATGTTGGTGCCCGTGTTTGTGTTTTCTTTTGCATGTACGTATCTTTGTATTGTGATCATGTGAAATCAAATACATATTTTTGTACGTATGGAAGGTCATATGTTGATATTTTTTTTTTGTAACAATGTTAAGTATTTATACCATTTTCGAAATTTTGACAGAAGATACGAAGAAATACTAGTAGCGGAAAAAGACCAAAAATCTAATTAAAAAGCAAAAAGTTACTGACAAAAATGCAACAAGGAAAGCACAATCGATAATCCAAATGGTAGAATCTCGAGAAGAAACACCGATTCCAAACAGCAAGGCTCAAACATTTGTGTGAGTTCCTCAACTCTAAAGAGCTCGAGTCCTCATCTTTGTTGCCACGAGCAAACTCTAACCTAGGCCCATCCTCAAAACCTCAGGAGAAGGGCGCTTACAGCTTCTCTGAAGACTAACGTAAAAACGGGACTATTATAGTGGAATTAAACACACACCAAGCGGCATGGGAGCATCTAAGAACAGCCAGAGAAGCCCTCCGGCCACCATTCCTAAAGAGAGCTATAGAAACCATTGATGAATTACATTTTTATCGGTTTTGAGTCTTTTTTTCTTTCACATTTCATATATATTATTGAATAAAAGTGTGTTTGAGAGTCTTTTAGTCTTTTATCAAGTGCTTACAGGTTTTAGGTTGTTTGAAAGAAAACAAGACATTTTGGGATGAAAACACACTTTTGGAGATGTAGGAACGTGCAAAAGCGTCAGATATTTTCTTATATATGAAGAACTTCTCACCGGTATATCGTCCCCAATGTTTGACACATGATAGCTTAGGTTGTTAGCTTTCATTTCCAAGTGGTTTAAAGGAAATCTAACTGTGCATTCAAAAGTTATACCCAATTTAGTTAAAACGGGTCATTGTGGCGAGCTATTGAAGCAGTTGCAGAAATTAAAACCAGAGAGTAACAAACCGATCGGTCCACCTTTGGAACGATCGGTCCCCTTCCCAGATGGATTCCAGATACTGTTAGACCGATCGGTCCGCTTCAGACCGACCGGTTCCTTCCCCAGACGCATTTTCAAGCCTATTTTGTACTCATATTTGACCTGCTTCACTCCATATTCAACCTAACTCGTCCCTTATTATTATAAAACCGTGTACTTAAATTTTTGAGAGATCTTAGATACTTTTACGCTTTATTTTTTATTTTTTGGAGATAAGTCCAAAGGGTGACAAAGATATAAGAGCACTTTCAGTCTATGTGCAAGCCATGGCATATCTGCCAAACACGGTAGCTTCTAGCACTTATGCAATGCTAAAACTTCAGCTACTAAATCAGAAAAAACTCTAACCACGTTGAGAAACGCGGTACAAACTATACTATATTTTCTTGAAAATAGGTAGTAAAATGGATATGACCATCCTTATATATTGACTTTGTAGTGTGATGTTTTTGTATAGTTTTTCATTTTTATTCGAGAGAGAATCAAGACGGATCAAGAATATCTGAATTAATATCTGTGGAGGATGTAAATGATGAATCAAAAGGGTACCTTGTTGAAGACACCATCGATCTTGAAACTTCTCTGCTTTGTATCACTGAGACTAAGTTCGTCGACTCCATTTAAAGACTCTTATTACCTCTCTTTTTTTTTTTTTTTTGAAATGAATGTTAAATTTATTCAGTTCAAAGTTTGTACATTGAATGTTATAGAGTATTATAAATTTGAAAGAATAGTGGAATGCTTTTGTTGAGGAGTGTTGGTCAGATGGATCGTGAAGCTAGCCAAAATGAGTAGCCACCCTCGAAACGTGCATCATCCAGGTGCTGAATCGTGCTTAGACTATTGGGGATCGTTTTGTCGAGAATCTGAATTAAACCCTGAGGCTGGGAAGAGCTTCGGCATGCTTCCGTAGATTTCTCTCTCTCCATATTGCATGAAGAGCATCTGAGGACAAAGAGCTTGAGGCAATCAATATTCGATGTAGAGATAAGCTGTATGAGATCATCCCAGTCCGATGTAAATTGATGAAGGAGCACTCCTTTGGCTAAGTTAGCCCATACAGTTGCAGAGAAACTGCAGGAGAAGAAGAGATGAGAGTGTGCTTCCATAGGACAATGGAAAAAGACACAAGATGTGGACACATTCAGTTGCCAACGCGCCATACAGTCCCCTGTTGAGAGGCGATTATGGGCAGTTAGCCAAGCCAAGAAGGAGAACCTAGGGGTGGCGTGAGAGAACCGTTGCTTGTAAATCGTACCGTTAAACCACCAGCAGTTACCTCTCTCTTTCTAGGCATACATCTTTGTTTTGTGAGCAACTAAAAGTCAACTTTGGTATTTTCTGTTCTGTTTTATTGGTAAAATATTTTATTGTTGGTAATGACTGAGTCCAGTTGTGTGTTATGTTTTGTTTTTTGGTTTTAATGTTAGGAATTTACTTGAATATTCATTTTGAATCAAGAGTAAAAGCAATGGTATTAATGTACTATTTCTTTTCCATGTAAGAATATTTATACAATTGAGAATGTTTTCTTAACCAAAGCTCTACAGTTCATCAATTCATTTGTTTGACCCAAATGCGGATATAAGAGCATCTCCAATGTATTGCACTATTTTTCACTCTAAAATAGAATAACTCTAAAATAGAGTTAGATTTCTCTCCAATGTATTACTCTATTTTCTACTCTAAAAAGAATATTCTAAGTATATTCTTATTTTTTATTTTGTTACTAATTGCTAAATAATACACTTTATTTATAAAACTTAAAAATTAACCCATTGATTTTTTTTTCTTTCAAAACTTCTAAAATTATGAAAATATTTAAAATTAACCATAAAAATAACAAAACAAAAATAAGATACTTTTGGAACAATTAAAGAAGACAAATGCACAAAGATAACATTATTTGGAGATTCAAAGTAAGAACTACGCATTGAAAGAATTTAAAAAAGAAAACAAATTTTTGTTCCAAGATTTGAACTCGATACCAGATCCAAATCTTCGTGCATATGTTCAAAGTAAACAAACAAGGATTTATCGAAAAAGGGCCGAACAACAACAATATCAACAAGATCCGCCTCAACCTAATTCGTTTGGACAATATTTTAATAATTTGGCTTGCTTATTCACATAGCCAATTATAAATTAACAGAATACTTAGTGTATTCTTTTCAGCCCAAAAAAATAGACAATCAAAATTCACCATGTAATAAGGGACCATATTTTAGATATCGAATGAGCCCCAAATATTAGTTTTTCTACTTTTGGACTCCTCTCAATTTTGACTAAAACTAAAAATAACCATAAAACCAAAAACAAACCGAACCGAACCGTATCCAAACCAAATTACATACGGTTTTTAAATGATTTCAGTTTTTATAAAACCGATAAACTGTAAAATTGAAAAGACCGAACCCTAACCAAACTGTATATCAGAATACCCACCTCTACTCTAAATAATAGACACCTTAATACGTTCCATTCATAGGAATAGAAGATAAGACACAATGGTTTAATTGAAAGACTGAAGCTGCCTTTCTTTTTTGATCTACAAACTTGAATCATCTCAGTTTCTACAACTAGTAAAAGTTGGAAAGGTGGAGACTTGTTCCTAAACTTGGAGAGAAAAACTAGTTCTCCTTGTTACTAAACTAACATAGTTACTACAATTTGTAGTCTACAAATAATGTTAATTTCGCAACCTTCGTTTTCCATAAGTAGTCTACTAATTCAAACTCCTTAAGATTTTTTAATCGAAAAGATGAACTCTAATGATCATCTCCAAGCCTACTTCCCTCCTTGATTAGCATTAGAGCTGTTGTTTTTAACGTGATACATGTAGCAGAAGTAAAACACGGAGTGAAAATTACCAGACTGAACAAAATAGTTTTTTGACACCAAATTAATGTGTGTTTTGGGCTGCGAAGGTTCTTGAAACAATCCGAACACGAACTGGATAGATAAGAAAATCCGGATCACCACATTTTGATAAAGTTGCCACACTTTGATAAAGTTACTACTACAAAGTGATTAAGAAACCGGTTGAGCTAACACCACACCTGGATAAAGTTGCCACCACCAGATGATAAAGACGCTCTTATCCACCACCAATGACTCTCCCAAAACCAAAAGATAAAGGAAAAAGATCTAAATAGATCCAAGGGGTCACAAAAGACACTCCAATTTCTTAAACTCGTTTTCTACCTTTATTCATTATATATGAAGCTCATTATATAGAGGAAATACATCAAAATAGCTTTTAAAACTAGTCTTTAAGCATACATAACCTTCAAACTTCTCAAATAAATTAAAAACTAGAAATAAAGACTAAAATAAATGAAGACTTGACCATGGACGAAACAACTCTTCGTATCCCTTATTTTTGGCTTCCGTACACCAACTTCACAAGTCAGGCATAGTCAGGCAAGATTCTCATACACCAACTCTGTACACAATTGGTGTACACTAAGTTTGTCTCTTCAACTCAACAATATTAACACCGTCACCACCAACCCATTATTTGCTCCTGCATCATAACGGCTTGCAAAACGCAACACATAGGGGTGTTAAAACGGGTCCAAATTTATGGGTCAACTCAAACCAGTCCAACCCATAAACTTATTGAGTTGTAAATTTGAGTCTTAATGAGTTAATAGGTCAAAATGGGTGTATTGAATGGATTGGGTTGAAATGAGTTTGGTTAAAATGAGTTGATCAAAACCAAACCAATACAAAATAATCAATTTTAAATACCAAATCAAACCACAAGCCGATCTTCAATCTCTCTCTCCGCAGAACCATCGCTACAGTTCTCCAATTCGTTCCTTTGATCGATCCGAAAGGCATGCCCGACTCAATTAAAATTAGAATCCTAGGCCAAACCAAATTTTTTTTAAAATCCTTAAGTATTTTTTTTTAATATGGGTCCTTTTGACCCAAGGATTGTTTTAAATATGATGACGGACCCCCGGCCCACGCCCCTATTGTTCCCCTTTGGGCCGGGTCTGCCGAAAGGTCTCTCAAAGAAAAACTCAACATGCCTCAACATCGCTGTAATCTCCTTCACGAGGTAAAATTTTGATTTTTGGTTACTGGGTTTTTGTTCACAAGTTCTGCGACGAGTTCAATTTAGAGATTGCTTAGCTCGAAAAGTTATATGTGGTTTGGTTGAAATTGAACTCGTCTCGATTAGCTTGGCTTTGTGTAGTGAGTGAACTTCATAACTTAGCTGCAATCTTTACTAGTCTTAAGTTGTTTGACTGAAAGTGAAATCAATGCGATTAGCCTATATATATGCTGATGGTTGCTTACCTTGCAAATTATATGTGTAGCTTGGCCATGATGTGTGATATATCATGGTTTTTACCCGTTTTTAACCATGATATAAGTCCGTTTATCGAGTCTTTTCAGTACTTTTAGAGTATTTCAGAGTCTTTTCAGGTATTAGGCACGATTGGAGCTAAATTGGATTTATCGAAGTCTTTGAAGCATCTCGGAGCTGAAGCAGTTCGGAGATTGAAGCTCAGTATCGATCGGCACCCATGCAGTGTCGATCGACACCATCATCCGGAAGAAACACGACTGAGAATCCTAGTATCGATAGATACCATTAATGGTGTCGGTCGATACCGATAGTCAGAACGCACATTCTTCAGAAGACCCGAAGAAGAAACAGAAGATTTCCTTAGTTTTTTGCAATGAACTCCAAAGCGTGTTTTAGTTATAAAATTAGGTTTTTCAGCCTCTTGGGGGCAGACACTAATTCTTGGAGATAGAGTATTTTTGCAATAGAGTTTTGGGAGAATAACCTTGAACCCTCTTTGTATTCTTACTCTATTTTACTTTTTGATATCTATTTTATTCATGATGTTTGTTTCATTCACCATGTCTGAGTAGATTCCTTGTTAGGTTTAGGGTTATTCAAAGGTATTTGATGAATTGTTAAATTAGATTTAATTGTTAGGAAAATCTATAGAGTTCTTCACCTAGACTTGAGATTAATGATTATTCTAGCATCGCGAACTAGAATATGAAATTAGGTTGATTAATTGACACGAAAATGTGATTAGTTAACTGAACTAGTGTTTGGTGAGCAAAAGATCTATTCGCAAAGAAATTTGGTTTAGGATTTTGTGAACAATTGAACTTGATCGTTAATGCTTGTTTGAATTTATAAAATTTGCAAAGAAATTTGGAATTCTAGGTTTAGACATAGATAATCTTCGCAGCGACGGTTGGTCGATTTTACATCTGTGTTTCAAGTTCAAGAACGGTGCTTATTATATTCCTGACATTTTATTTGATTGACAATTCTGATTTACCTGCGAATTTCCCTAGGCCTAGCGTTTTCCTCACTGATCTTACTACTTGATTTTAATTGTTTTGTTATTCTTGATTACACTCATTTTGCTTAGCTTAATTCACATTCTGGAATGTATTGAGTGACAATCTTGAGTCTTTGTGGTTCGATCCCTAGAATACTACAGCTACTGCTTAGATACTTTAGGGTATTGTATTTGAGCATATCAAATTTTGGCGCCATTGTCGGGGACTCTAATTTCACCATTATATTTCGGTTTAGAATTTCGACTAAGTTGTCGAGCATCGTGTTAATCCCTGTTACTTACGCGTTTCAACTTTTGTGTTTCAGGTGTATGCAACATTGCGAGACCAGAAGAAGCAAGAACAAGCAGTTGACCAGTCTATCTAATAAAGAGCTAGCTGACTTATAGCGCACGATCAGAAAGCAAAAGAAGCAAGCAGAGATGAACAATCCGATTGTGCTCGCTTGTGATGAAGCTGGGGTTTTGAGAGATCAGGAAGGTCATCTGTGTAATGAGAAAGGACAGAGGGTTGATGCAAAAGGAAACATCGTTGTCCCTGCACCGGTAGCCAACGAAGTTATCCCACCAGCTGTGCGTGGGAATGTTGTGAATGCTCTGGTTAATCGCACCAGGACGCTAGGGGACTACAACAGACCCGATCAGTTCTATGCCAATCAGTCTGCGATTCGTATTCCCACATTTCAGAGGAATAAATTTGAGCTGAAGCCTGCATACTACACTCTTGTAGGCCAGCACCCTTTTCATGGTCTTTCTCACGAGCATCCCATGGATCACATCGAGAGGTTCGAAGATTTGGTCACTAGTATCAAATACAATAGAGTGCCAAATGAGTTCCTCTTCTGTAAGCTCTTCCCATACTCTCTTGGTGGAGATCTGCTTATTGGCTGAAGTAGTTGCCTCCTGGTTCCCTGAATACTTGGGAGGAGACTAAGAATGCGTTCCTGAACAATTTCTATGATGATGCTAGATCCGAAGAGCTCAGAAACAAGATCTCCCAGTTTTCTCAGGGAGCAACTGAGGCGTTCAAGGCTGCTTGGGTTCGATTTCGGTCTTATCAGAGGGATTGTCCTCACCACGGTTTCTCACAAGTTCAGTTATTGGGTATCTTCTTCAGAGGGATCGATTGGAGATATCAGATGGCTCTGGACGCTGCAAGCAATGGGAATTTCAACACGAGGTATCCTGAAGACGCTTACATACTGATTGAGAACTTGACGTCTAGCAACAACACCAAGAATGCCGACTACGAGCGGAAGAAGCAGAATGGGAACATCGACGGACTACAGATTGCTGAGGTACATGCGAAGCTAGATTCGGTTCACAATTTGTTGATGGGTAAACAGCAGAAGGCAGTGCATTTTGCTGAAGAAGTCGAGAACATAGATGAAGGTAAAGCAGAGGATGTCAACTACATTGGTGGTAATGGATTTCAGAATTCGTCATACAACCGCGATTTCACCAACAACTCTCAGAGAGGAGGATTCAAGTCTGACTTTAAGTCCACGAATTTTGGAGCAAACTCTTTTGCTCAGAAACCATTCCAGAACAGTGGGTACACTCGCACCTATGGAAATTCATCTTACCAGACACCACTTCCCAAGAATCAGGAAAGCAAAGTTGAATCCATGCTTGAGCAGATTCTTGAGGGGCAGCAGAAAATGACTATCGATTTCAATGGGAAGATGGATGCCTTGTACACTGACCTGAATGGAAAAATCGAAGCTCTTAACATTCATCAGAAAAAGCTGGAAACTCAAGTTGCCCAGACTGCAGAAACAGTTAAGAGACAGGATGGTTTCCTTCCAAGAAAAAAAGTGAATCCAAGAGAACACGTACAAACAATTACCTTGAGAAGTGGAAAAGAAGTAAATCAAAGAGTGAAGAAAACTTATTCTGCAAAGCAGCTCGTCGATCTTGCTGGAGACGACGACGATGAGATTCCTGGAATTACTCCAGTATCGATCGACACTCACCTAGTGTCGGTCGATACCAACCAACATCGATCGGCACCCGTTCAACGATCTGCAGAAGCAATTGCACGACCACCAGTATCGGTCAACACTCATCCAGTGTCGGTCGATACCAGCCCAAACATCAAGAAGAAGTAGTCTACGGGGAACACTGGGAGGGTTTACGTACCTAAGATACCTTTCCCTCGACCTCCTACCAAGACTAAGAAGGAAATAGAAAAGGCCAAATGCAAAGAAATGCTAGAAAAGTAGGTTGTTGAACTCCATTTCATCGATGCTATAATGACTTCACCAACTTTCAGAAGGTATATCAAGCGGATGGTGTCAAGTAACGTGAATCTTGAGGAAGGAGTGTTGAGGATCACTCACGAGTGCAGTGCGATCCTACTCAACAAGATTCCAGAAAAGCTGCCAGACCCTGGAAGTTTCGTATTAGATTGCACAATCTTCACTAAAAGGTTCGAACGCTCCCTTTGCGATCTCGGTTCAAGTGTCAACCTCATGCCATATTCAGTAGCTAAGAGAATGGGGATGACAGACTTCACACCTACTAGGATCTCTCTAATTCTTGTTGACCGCTCAGTCCAATTTCCAGAAGGACTACTCGAGGACGTTCCAATTATGATCGGAGACTGTTTAGTCCCGACTGATTTCATAGTCCTAGAGTACAACGCTGAACCAAGAGATCCACTAATTTTGGGCAGACCCTTTCTAGCCACAGCAGGCGCTCTGATCGACTGCAAGAATGGGAGAATATCCCTTAACATTGGTGATCTGATCATGACCTTCAACATGGAGAAGATAATGAAAAAGCCAACCATTGATGGACAGACATTTTTCATCGATACCTTCAGTGATATATCGGACGAGTACTTCATGCGGTTACACCCTGAGAACTCGTTGGAGAGAGCACTGGTTTGTTCAGCTGAAACAGAGATGGATTCCAGTGAGGTTGCCACTGGGTACGCCACGATCCTTGACAGCACCACTGAAGCATCGATCGATACCACCGAGAGCATCGATCGACACCAGCTATTTTTACCCGAGGAACTGGTTGTCTCTCCTACACGATCTGATTCGTTCGGCGACTGGAGTGAGGAGAGAGCTCCTAAACTCGATCTTAAACCACTTCCAGCCAATCTGAGGTATGTCTTTCTTGGTCCTAACTCCACTTATCCTGTAATTGTTAATTCTTCTTTAAACAACGCAAAGGTCGCCTTACTGCTGAGCAAGCTGCACAAGTATCGCAAAGCTCTCGGCTATTCTCTTGATGACATTTCAGGTATATCACCAGATCTAATCATGCATCGGATTCATCTAGAGGACGAGTCGAAAGCTTCAATCGAACATCAGAGAAGGCTTAACCCGAATCTGAAGGATGTTGTGAAGAAAGAGATTATGAAAATTCTGGAAGCAGTGATCATCTATGCCATCTCTGACAGCAGTTGGGTCAGTCCAGTTTATGTTGTACCTAAGAAAGGAGGATTCACTGTGGTAAAGAACGAGAAAGATGAGCTGATTCCAACAAGAACGATCACTGGGCAGTGCATGTGTATCGATTACAGGAAGTTGAATGCTGCTACTAGGAAAGACCATTTTCCACTACCGTTCATCGATCTAATGCTGGAGAGGTTGGCAAGTCACCCTTACTACTGCTTCCTGGATGGATACTCAGGCATTTTCCAGATCCTGATACATCCAGACGATCAGGAGAAGACGACGTTTACATGTCCCTATGGCATGTTCGCTTACAGGAGAATGCTGTTTGGGTTATGTAACGCTCCAGCCACCTTCCAGAGATGTATGATGTCGATTTTCTCAGATATGATTGAGGACTTCATGGAGGTGTTTATGGATGACTTTTCAGTTTACGGATCTTCATTTAAGGGCTGCCTAGACAACTTATGTAAGGTACTTCAGCGATGTGAAGAGAAACATCTAGTTCTGAACTGGGAGAAGTGACACTTTATGGTTCAGGAAGGCATTGTTCTGGGACACAAGGTTTCTAAAGCTGGGATCGAAGTTGATAGGGCTAAGATTCAGGTAATGACAAGCCTCCTGCCACCAACATCTGTGAAGGACATTCGGAGTTTCCTTGGTCACGCCGGATTCTATCGCAGATTCATTCAGGATTTATCCAAGTTGGCTCGCCCACTTATTGCTCTCCTCTGCAAGGATGTCACCTTCGATTTTAAACCAGAGTGTCTCGTCGCGTTCAAAATGATCAAGACGGCGTTGGTTACTGCTCATATTGTTCAACCACCAAATTGGAACCTCCTCATTGAGATCATGTGCGATGCGAGTGATTTCGCAGTTGGGTCAGTTCTGGGTCAGAGGAAGGACAAGAAGCTCCATGTCATTTACTACGCCAACAAGACGTTGGATGATGCTCAAAAGAACTACAGCACTACAGAGAAAGAGTCACTCGACGTTGTGTTCTCCTTTGAGAAGTTTCGTTCTTATCTGATTGGGAGTAAGGTGACCGTCCATACCAACCATGCTGCTCTTAAGTATCTGCTGCAAAACAAGGATCTGAAGCCTCGCCTTTTCCGTTGGGTTCTACTGCTCCAAGGTTTTGACATCGAGATTAAGGATAAGAAAGGGGTAGAGAATGGAGTTGCAGATCATCTCTCACGAATGAGGATCGATGAAACCGTGCCTATTGATGATTCTTTACCTGAGGAGAAGATCTATTTTATCGAAACTGGGATTCGACACAATTCTGCTGCGACTTTGCCAGTGCAAGACGCGAGCATCGATCGACACTCTCTTAATATCGATCGACACCCACACGAGATTTTGCAATCTCCCTGTGTCCAAAACATCAGCATCGATCGACACTCATCCAGTGTCGGTCGATACCAGTTATTTGCCAGTGTTGTTTCGACTGCAGACCACTTGACTGCTGAGGAATCTTTGGCTGTCACCACTCCTGCTGAACCTTGGTATGCCGATATAGCTAATTATCTTGCTGCAGAATATGAACCAAAGCATCTCAAGAAGTATGCAAAGAAGAAGTTTATGCGAGATATCAGACGATTCTTTTGGGATGAACCGTACTTGTACAAGCACTGTTCTGATGGGATTTACAGAAAATGTATCGCTGAGACTGAAGTGCCAGAAATTCTATATCATTGCCATGGATCTGAGTATGCTGGGCACTTCGCCACATTCAAGACAGTTTCTAAAGTTCTTCAAGCTGGCTTTTGGTGGCCTACACTGTTCAAGGATGCTCATGCTTTTATCTCCCATTGCGATGTGTGTCAGAGAAGGGGGAAGATCAGTAAGCGACATGAGATGTCATAGAACTTCATCCTTGAAGTAGAAGTTTTTGACTGTTGGGGTATCGACTTTATGGGACCGTTCCCTCCTTTGCGACAGAATAAGTACATCTTAGTCGCTGTCGATTACGTCTCCAAATGGGTGGAAGCGATTGCTAGTCTTACTGATATGCTCAAATATAATACCCTAAAGTATCTAAGCAGTAGCTGTAGTATTCTAGGGGTCGAACCACGAAGACTCAAGATGTTCACTCAATAAGTTTCAGAATATTAATTAAGCTAAGTGAGATGAATGTAATCAAGAATAACAAAACAATTAAAACAAAGTCGTAAATCAGTGGGGAAAACGCTAGGCTTGGGGAAATTTCAGGCAAATCAGAATTTTCAATCAAATCAAATGTCAGGAATAAAATAATCTTCGCTCTTGAACTTGAAACACAGATGTAAAGTAAACCAACTGTCGTTCCGAAGACTATCTATGTCTAAACCTAGAATTCCAAATTTCTTTGCAAATTCTATAAATTCAAACAAGCATTAACGAACAAGTTCAATTGTTCACAAAATCCTAAACTAAATTTCTTTGCGAATAGGTCTTTTGCTCACCAAACACTAGTTCAGGAAATTAATCACACTTTCGTGTCAATCAATAATCCTAATATCAGATTCTAGTTCGCGAGGCTAGAATAAGCTTTAATCTCAAGTCTAGGTGAAGAACTCTATAGATTTTCCTAACAAGTTAATCAATTTAACAATCCATCAAATACCTTTGATTTACCCTAAACCTAACAGGGAATCTACTCAGACATTTTGAATGAAACAAACATCATGAATAAGATAGATATCATAAAGTAAAATAGAGTAAGAAATACAAAGAGGGTTCAAAGTTCTTCTCCCAAAACTCAATTGCAAGAATACTCTATCTCCCAGAATCGATTATGCTTTTTGTGGCTGAAAAACCTAATTTTATATCTATTACACGCTTTGGAGTTCATTGGAAAAATAAGGAAATCTTCTGTTTCTTCTTCGGGTCTTCTGAAGAATGTGCGTTTTGACTATCGGTATCGACCGACACCAATAGTGGTATCGATCGATACTAAGATTCTTAATCGTGTTTCTTCCAGATGATGGTGTCGATCAACACTGAATGGGTGTCGATCGATACTGGGTTGGTGTCGGTCGACACCAGGACTCTGTGCTCGCCAGACTGGACTGTCTTCACGAAAACTGGCATAACTTTTGATGGCACCGTTAGAATAGCCTCAAACCACTTCCAAATGAAAGCTAATCCATTGATCTGTCTTGTATCCAAATTTGAGCTCAATCCAACGGTGGGAAATTATTCAACGGACGCCAAAAACTCCAGAATGCTCTAATATCTTCAATTATGCTCCAAACGTGCCAAAACCTGAAAAGACTCAAAAAGACTACAAAAACACTTGAAGGACTCTGAAAACAAGACCTATATCATGGCTAAAAACGGGTAAAAACCATGATATATCACTTACCAACGACTCTTCCGTAGTTCTGAAGCTGTTCAAGACCATTATCTTCCCTCGATTTGGAGTACCTCGGGTTGTGATAAGTGATTGTGGCACTCACTTTATCAACAAAATCTTCGAAAAGCTGCCGAGGAAGTACGGCGTGCATCATCGCATCGCCACACCTTATCACCCTCAGACAAGAGGACAGGTTGAGGTCTCCAACAGACAGATAAAAGAGTTTTTGGAGAAGACAGTCGACGCTACACGGAAAGACTGGGTAATGAAGCTCGACGATGCACTTTGGGCTTACCGGACTGCTTTCAAGACACCACTCGGCACCACACCGTTCCATTTGCTGTACAGGAAAGCGTGTCATCTTCCAATTGAGATCGAGCACAAAGCAGCCTGGGACCAAATTGATGAATTTCGACATCAAGTCTACTGCTCAAAGGTGATTAGTTCAACTAAATGAGCTCGATGAGATCAGACACCTCGCTTATGAAAACTCCAAGCTGTACAAGGAACGGACTAAGGCCTATCACGACAAGAAGATCCTTTCTCGCCACTTTGAACTGAATGACCATGTACTTCTATATAACTCTCGTTTACAATTATTTCCTGGGAAATTGCGTTCTCGTTTGTCAGGTGCCTTCACAATCAAAGAAGTTCGCCCACATGGTGCAGTCGTGTTGGTGAATCCTGAGGGAAAGGAGTTCACTGTCAATGGACAGCGGGTGAAACACTATTGGGCGAAAGCCGCTATTCCAGATGGCCACATAATGCCTCTGGCTGAACCACCAGCTGCCTAAACGATCCAAATGTCAAGCTAAGGACATTAAACAAGCGCTTGGTTGGAGGCAACCCACTGGTGAGTCTGTACATAAGTCTTTCCCTTCATTTTCATTTTTGTTTTTGTCTTGTGTCTTCACGTGAACCAGGTTCAGATGAGCAGTATCGATCGACACCCACCAGTATCGATCGATACCGAGACTAGAGAAGAGATGTGCTATCATGACGCAAGCATCGATCGATACCACTTACGGTATCGATCGATACCCTTCGCCCAGGTAAGTTTTTCTATAAAACCCTCGGGTTTCTTCTTCATTTCTCTCATCTCCATCGATCGACGCCACCGCTCACTCCGATTTTCTCTCACCATTTCTTTATCTCTTAACCGTTTTCTTCGATTTAAAATCCTATTCCACTCGGAATTTCGTCCCCATTGTCATCCTACCATTAACTCTCTCGATCTGCAAGGTAATAAGCTCAAAATTTTAACTATTGGATTCGTTGGCAGGTTTGGAAAATTTCGATTTTATTTCCTCTGGTTTACTTTTCTGCATCGTCTCACTTCGTGGATAATTCTAGAGGAATGAGGACACAATAAATGGGATTGAATTAGCTTGTTTTGCATGATAATTTTTCTGAGAAATTCGACAATGTGTTGTGATGACTAAATTGGAATGAGATGAATATATTGATTGTTGTTGAGTTGCTCACAGCTACTATGCAGTATCTACATGACGATGTAGTGAATTGTGTTGGCTTTGTTTTGCACGCAGATGGCTCCCCACAAGAAGGCACGACACTCGGAAGCCTCAGGCTCCAACCCACCACGCCACGAATACAGTCTACAGGACTCCGTGGAGGCTTTTGATGGATCGTTATGGCACGCCGGCGTCGTGGCAGCCTGTCTCACCAACGATTGTTACAAAGTTCTGAAGGGAGGTTTCACCAATGACACACGTCCTCAGAGTTTTCTTGTGGTCCAGTCAGTGACCTGCGAGCTGCTCCACACCACACACCATCTCCCTCTGCCCCCGCTGTTGCTGCTAGGCCTCCCTGGCCTAAGTTGGAAGGGAAGTGAATCATCTCGAGGCGTGATTGGGCAGGTTTGCCTAAGGAGGAGACCAAGAGCGAGGCTTGCATTTATAGTCCTATCGCCGAAGAGTGGGACGACTATGACACGTTGTTCTACAACGAGTGGCTGCATGTTGCTTTGGTTCCTACACGCTTCATTGACCCTCACACCATGCGCCGTCTTGGTATCGACGTGGAGCTCTCAGCCATGCTCGATAGGATCGGCTTGGGGACATTGTACTCGCGGCAGTACGACCTCTACCCTGACCTTGTCCGCCAGTTCCTTGCAACAGCACGTGTCTACTATAGCGACGAGGTCCACCGTGATGCTTTAGAGGGCACTCTGACCTTCTTGATTCGAGACGTCCGCTACAGACTCCTGATCCCTGACCTCTGCGACATCTACGGCTTCGACCGCGATCTCCGGCAGGTAGCTCTACCCACTCAGTTTCAGGATGTCCAGGTTTTCTGGAGACACATCGGTCTTGGAACCTACCACTCCAAGACCACGACGCAGATGGACGTTCGCCACCCCACTCTTCGTTGCATCGTCCGCATTCTGAGCACCACTCTCCTCTGCAAGATGGAGCCAAAAAAGTTGAGGATTTCTGAGATAAACCTAATCTAAAAGGCTGTCGGAGACCTCATTCCTGAGGATAGATATGAGTGGCCCGAGTTGAACCTCGCGGTCAACATGGGCGCCGTCTTCGCGCACCACTTGGTCTCTCTGAAGACCAAGCCTTTTTCCACCAAGCCTTTTTCCGGACGCAACTATGCCACTGCACGGATGACCGAGTCGGTCAGCAGCCTCCTCACTCCCATCTTCGAGCATTTCGGTATCTCCACTTTAGAGTGCTCGATTGTCACGGCTCGCTCTCTCATGGATGAGCAGCATATGCAGCACATGCGTTAGCTGAAGCCAACTCGACGTTGGTGTCTTCCCACGACCGACGGCGAGCTCTTTGTGTATCTTCCCAACCGAGCTCTGACCACCATTGATGGCGATGCCACCAAGCTGCGATTCGATCCAGATCCTAGCTTGCTTTCGGTTGCTCCGGCTACATGTGTACGCGCTCCGCCACGCATCCCTTCTACTCCGATTAATGCTGATGCCTCACCCGCAGCTGACTTTGCTGGAAGTCAGCCCCGCCATTCACAGCGCCGATAGACACCTGCTCCCGCACCCTCATTTCCTCCACCACCAGATCTGCCGATGGAGAGTGCCACATTTTAGAGGTACGTCGTCGAGAGCTTACAGAGTATTTGGGCCGCTGTTTCTCGTTGCCACTGCATGTCATCTACGGATGCCCACTCTTCCACACCCGGCCCTTCATCCCGATACGCTGTCTCTGACACTGGTGATTCTGATGATTAGACTCTCTGTTTCCTTGGTATCACGTTTTTCTCTTACGCTGTTCTTGTTCTTTTCTTTGTCTTTCAATCTGAACTTTTAGGTCTCATTGTCAGTACTCTATTTGTGTTGAACTTCTGGCTATCTTATGATTTTGTTGCTTCTAACTTGTGTTCTAGTGATCTAACAGTGCTTCATCTAACATTTGGCTATCTGGACACGATTTTGGGCATCAGTTTCACGAAAAAGGATCTTAGTATCGATCGACACACTACTGGTATTGGTCGATACTCAGCAAGCATCGGTCGATACCGGTTAGAAAATCGATCGATACCCAATATCACACACGGTAACCTTTGTGAAATCCTTCAGCCACTCTCTTCTTTTGCTTTCTTTTACCTTCTCTAGGCTAGATAACACTGGGGACAGTGTTGTTTCAGTCTAGGGGAGGTAGTTACTGATATTGTGTTTGTTTTTCTTAGAGTCAGTTATCTTTGAGTCAAAATTTATTTTCTTGAGTCAAAACCTGTTGGAGATGATGAACTTTTGCTTGAATCAATTGCTCTGACTTTGTTTATAAGTAACCAGTGTTACAGAATCAGCTCTAAGATCGACTAATGAAAAATCCAAAGACTGACCAGTTGACTAGAAGACACCCATGTCTCCAACAGATTTCTTCTAAATCTTGAGCCAAATTATGCACTTCATTTCTGAGGTTGGTGTTTACTGAACTTGATTCATCATTCATATCTGACAAAGGAACCCATGTGTTTGAAAATTATGGTATACCTCTCCCTTGACACACGTTGATACATAAAATGCATGAAAGATGAGATGATTTCCGCCGAGTAGAGGGCTAGGAACAGTTCCTGTGATCCAATTTTTCTAATTGGATAAGGAATGATCACACAAAGGTCTGAAGCGAGGGGTAGGAACATTTCCCGAGACCCCGTTATTCGCCTAAGACCTTTGATACTTTGAGAGGGGAGAACCGGGATTTCGGTGGCAATTACCATCAATACTCGCGTCTCAAACCTTGATTTGTATATGCGAAGCTTAATCCAAAATCAAGAGCATAAAAAGAGATAAGTCTGGGGGAGAGGAAAACAATACCAAAGTATGAAACTTGGGTGGTTCTTGGGTCATGATATCGCATGAGGAAGAGTCTAGAAGGTTCTTGATCATCAGCAACAGTGATGAAACGACAATGAAGGATTTAGTATGTTGATGTTGTGAGATAACGTGTGGAATCTGGGAAGTTGCGAATGTCTACGGAGAAGTACATGGTGGTTAGATCTGAAACTGATTAGATGACATCTAGAAAGCTTGGGAAAAGGGTCATTACAATGCTTCAAGAACAGGTGAGTCTCCGTGTTTTCAAACCAATTTCTCTGGTTTGGTTTTCTGTTTGCTTGAGGACAAGCAAAGACTAAGTCTGGGGGAGTTGATATATCATCGTTTTTACCCGTTTTTAACCATGATATAAGTCCATTTATCGAGTCTTTTCAGTACTTTTAGAGTCTTTCAGAGTCTTTTCAGGTATTAGGCACGATTGGAGCTAAATTGGATTTATCGAAGTCTCTGAAGCATCTCGGAGCTTAAGCAGTTCGGTGACTGAAGCTCAATATCGATCGGCACCCATGCAGTGTCGATCGACACCATCATCCGGAAGAAACACGACTGAGAATCCTAGTATCGATCGATACCATTATTGGTGTCATACCGATAGTCAGAACGTACATTCTTCAGAAGACCCGAAGAAGAAACATAAGATTTCCTTAGTTTTTTGCAATGAACTCAAAAGCATGTTTTAGTTATAAAATTAGGTTTTTCAGCCTCTTGGGGGCAGACACTAATTCTTGGAGATAGAGTATTTTTGCAATAGAGTTTTCGGAGAAGAACCTTGAACCCTCTTTGTATTCTCACTATATTTTACTTTATGTTATCTATTTTATTCATGATGTTTGTTTCATTCACCATATTTTATTTAGGGTTATTCAAAGGTATTTGATGAATTGTTAAATTAGATTTAATTGTTAGGAAAATCTATAGAGTTCTTCACCTGGACTTGAGATTAATGTTTATTCTAGCGTCGCGAACTAGAATCTGTTGTTAGGTTGATTAATTGACACGAAAATGTGATTAGTTCTCTGAACTAGTGTTTGGTGAGCAAAAGATCTATTCGCAAAGAAATTTGGTTTAGGATTTTGTGAACAATTGAACTTGATCGTTAATGCTTGTTTGAATTTATAGAATTTGCAAAGAAATTTGGAATCCTAGGTTTAGACATTGATAATTTGCAAAAACGCTAGAATACTACAGCTACTGCTTAGATACTTTAGGGTATTATATTTGAGCATATCAATGTGTCATTTGATTGAAGTTGAACTCATTTTACATTATGTATATAAGCTGGATGCATTTTTAGCTTCTAGTGGATTCAAGAAATCTTTTACTGAACTATGTATATAAGATTTTTTATCTTGTAAATGTGCGCCTTGTAAGATATACGAACTTATTTAGGATTCTCCTGCTTTAAGTCTTGAATTTCATGTCCTGTTTAAAGAAATGGGTTTTGCAGTTTGTGTTGGTAATATACTGACGTTGGCATGAGAAGAATTGATTTTGGATCTGTCCTATCTCTGCTATTCTCTTACCAAACATTTTGGTTGTTCAATACAGTAGTCAACAAACTCACTGCTAAGCTGCTCTTAGAGGCAAAGTCAAGTGGTTGCAATGTATTTTCCTTTGTTCATGTTACTATTACTTCTACAACAAAGTTGTTTTGTGACATTTGTGACAGAAAAGTTGTTCATTATTATTCGGTCGGCTCCATATTCTGTGGAAGAATAATCTGTACGAAAAAAACTTGAGGTTCCATGAGGTTTGTTTTGATCAACAACTTTTTTTTATGTTTCTCCAACAAGCATTTCTATTGTTCCTTATTCTCTATGAAAAAGATGAAATTTGTAATTATTGATCACGTGAAGTTAGCCATTATAAATAGATGGAATATATATTATTTTGGTATAGATATTGATGTGAATCCTATTTGGAAATTACGAAATTAAACCCATAAAAAAATAATGAACCATAGAAATTTTTGCAGTTTTCGATTCACATAGCTAAAAAACCCTAATTGTTTAAACATTGTTTACACACAAAAGAAGATTAAAAATATCAAAGTTATTTTTTTGTTCACCAAAAAAGAAAGTAGACGACTATGTTCGACTAATTAGAAGAAACCTTTTACAAATTTTTTAAACTTTAAATCCTACTTGCCTGTTGGCAAATGTGCTTCTGGGGAAATATTTTCATACCAATCACTTCTTGACTTGCTCAATATGAGCTTTAGCTTCCCATGGCTGACATGGCATTTTTAAAGGCGGAGATCTCTTAAAACCCAATCTGGGGAAAGCTATTAGTGATGGAGAAGATACAAAATCTCTGTTTGATCCCTGGATATCTCTCAAGACAGCTCAACAACTGATGGGACTAACACCCTCTTTAATACAACACATGAAAGTCACCAACCTCCTCAGCCCAAAGACTCTAAACCGGGACAAAGAGAAAATTAAACAGATTATCTCAACATACAAAAAGGAAATAATGCTCCTTAGACCTAGCAAGCTAGGGGCAAACGATCGATACTTAGGGCTGTCAATTGGGCGGTCGTCTGTGGGCTTGCCCGGTCCATATTTTTAAAGGAAGGTCATGGTCGCGTCTATTTACAAAACAGTCAAAACGGGCGACACTCAAATTAGACCGTAGTCAAAAATGTGCGAGACCATACGGTCAAGAAACCGTCCAATAACGATTCTTACTAGGGGATTATTACTGGAAAAGACACTTTCCATATTTTATGTTTCAGATTGAGCACATTGGATGAGTGCTTTCAAATATAGGAACTTCTAGTTTCGTAAAATGACATTTATGCCCCTGGTTTCATTCTATGAAAACCGATAACAAAAATTGGAACGGGAATATGGCTTTTATAAACCAATCGGCCACGTCAGCAAATGTACTTGTGGAAGCTTTATGTGTTCTTAGAAGGCCAAGTGGAACAAAGTAATTGGATGATATTGAATCCAATTATATAATAGGATATATCAAAGGAGCTTGCGTAGTGTGGACATATCTAGGGATTTCACTTTTGCAAAATTTTAGTTTTGAAAGCAGACAACGATTCTTTTACGGAAGAATCTGTGAGAGTGAAGATTGTGTTATGACATTAAGAAGATTGGACACATAAATGGTAATAACTCTTAAACTTTGTATTGTTTCATGTATAAATACATACAAGTTTAATTTACAATTTCTAGTGGAAATATATATGTAATGGTTGACATGTATTGAAAAGTCTTCGCCAGGAACAATGTAGTAGTGTTTAATCGTTCGATCGAAGTGTATATGTTTGTTTGAATTGAGAGCTAAAGTATTAAGTTATGTACAATCTAATATTGACAGTAATGTAGCTATGTTTGATGACTCTTATATGTTGCAGGGAGAAGACGTTGTAGTATTTGTTATACTTAGGAGTTGGGAATGTTCTGCTAAAGGGATATGAGATTTTGTTTTGGCAAAAGAATGTTATGCTCGAAGCATAACAATGAATATGGACATGAGTTATGAAGGTCTCAAAACGAGTGTGTCAACGGATTTTGAGTTGGATGCATGGCTTCAACCTCTAACCAAAAATGAGTTACTGGCTTCCATCCCAACTGTTTGTGTTCTTAGTGAACACACAACCTCCTGTTATCGTGTCTAGCAAGATGGGATTGAGGAACTTTCTAACTGTGAAGAACACAACCCCACATTTAAATTTGTTCCTCTCACTTGAACCTTTGGCATTTGAAAGTGAGATCCAAAGGTTTTGTGTAGTAGCTGCAGATGAAATCAAAGGTACATAAAGTGATAATCATTGTTTTGGAAGTAACAAAGAAGGTGGAACAAAAACACATGGAAATCGTAGTGGGCATTGTTCAACAAGTGCACTAGGGGGTTAAGAGATAGCTATTTGGTGCATCTAGGGACAAAATGGAAGGTTTTCAGCTATTTTCTGATGAATTTAACACTGGATGTCTTAATGCTGAAACAGAATTGAGAGACAATGACAACATTAGTGAATATAGAATAATGCATCATCTGACATATGGGGATAAAGGGAAAGGTATCCAGGTTGTTGATGCGAGATGGTTTTTACAGGAATCTACGGTGAAACCGATTTCCCGTCAGAGTGTAGGCGAAGGCGTAACGAAGTAGCAGCAAAGAAAGGCAAATGTATTAGCTATGGTGATGGAGACATCAGGATGTGCACATTTTAATCAGTTCAGACACATTTGTATGATCTTAGCAACTAGGGAGAAATGACATGTGAAGCACCTGTTTTGAAAGGGATTGGTGTTGATGATGGCGATGCTTCCACACAAATGGTAACATTAGAATCAGATCAGAGAAATTTGAGTGATGAAAACGGAAACGAAGAAAGACTGCTAAGAAAAGGCAGTACTAAATTGTGGCCATCCACCAATGTGACAGGAATTATAAGTCTTGTTGATGCAGCTACACGTTCATTGTCCAACAGCTCTAAGGATAACATGGAGCTTGATGTAGCTGAGCAGGAAGATCTTGATGAACTAACAGTGGAAGATGAATTAACAATTATAACAATTGAAAAATCCAAAGGGAAAGCATACAAAAGTGGTGAAGATGCGAATGATGATGTCAATGATGACGAGTGTGCAGACTCGTTTAATGATGTTGTTCAAGGATATTGTTCAGAAAATGAGATATACGATTATCAGAGATGGACGGAGTTCATTGATAGGGAATATCCTGCACACACTTTGCATCAAGAGAAAGTGAATGGAGAACCTTCATGTACTATAGTTGGTAACAATGCAGAAGTTAAAGTCCAGAGGGGTGATGAAGAATGATCTCATTCAAAAGAAACATAAGACATCAGTGAAGCATTATCTGCTTGTTGGACGGACTATATGGTTGTGGAAACTAATGGTCACGGTCACTTTTAGTACGATTGTATATGCACAGACTAATTCATGCCCATTTTTTAAAGGACACTTTGTGGACGGGGTTAACAGGCATGAACGCGTCCATTTTGACAACTCTATCGATACATGTGGCTCCCCTCTTTCTTTGTTAAGTACATTCCTAAACTGAGATATCACGAATCTGCAAGGAAGAACCAAGAATTATAAGCTCCCAACAATCTATTAAGGGATTTCAACTGGATGAGTATTATCTGGAATATCAATGGCTCCCCAAAAATAAAAATTATCATGTGGAAGGCAATGAAAGGCGCCTTACTAGTGGGTGAAACTCTCAAATATCGTGGAATCAATGATGAGGCTATGTGCCCTCAATGCGGCCAGGAGGAATCAATCATTCATTTTCTTTTCCACTGCCTGGTGGCGGCCAAATTATGGGCACTTCTCCCAGCCAGCAATCTGTTAATTACAGAACAATTATCGAGTCTTATTAGATGCTTCACTCCGATGCATCAATCTACCACCTTTGGGAATAGGGGATACTCCAATTTCTCCCTGGATCTTGTGGCAAATCTGGAATATTTGAAATAAAAAGCTATTTGAGAACAGAGAGATCCTAATTCAAGAAGCCATCGTTCAAGCTATTGTTCTGGCCAAGGAATGGATAGAGGCCCAACCACATAAATCTACACTTCCATGACCGATTAGATCAGGGAGGAGATCTGATTCACCTGGAAGCTTGATGACTTGCTACTCGGATGCGGCGTGGCGAGAAGAATCGCTCGAGGCTGGCTTGTGTTGGGTTTTCTTTAATCGAGGTTGCGGAAAGGAGATCCGGCATAAGAACACTGGTCGATATGTAAACTTACCTTTAATGGTCGACATGCTGGCTTTGACATCAGCAATTCCCCATGCTCGGGAGTTAGGGTTCACAAAACTTATTTTTGCTTCAGATTCACAACAACAGATCGAAGCAATCAACTTAGAGATTCAACGAAAGGAGCTTTATGGAATCCTTCATGATCTACATCGTCTAGTAGAAAACTTTGAAGAAACTAGTTTCAATTTTGTGCCAAGAGAAAAAAATGGCATCGCAGACTCTTCGGTGAAAGATTCCTTAACGAGAAAATGGCTGAGATACTCCTCATTAAACGAGAATTTGCTGATCTACTCTCATTATGAAACGAAATTCTTTTAAAATTATTTTTAATTGAAAACGTGTAAATTACCTAAAACCTAGTCCCTTTACACAAAATTATAGATCCAACTGTCTAGTATCCCCCTATTGTACAACCCTTTCGATCCATCCAGGTTGAAATCGGATACAAAAAAAACAGACATCAAAACTGGAAAATCTCGTTGGTTTATGTCTAATTAAATCGGTTTCCTTAGCCCCGATTTTCCCCCTTTCTCAACCTTAGAATCGATCTAAAAGCTTGAAAATCAATCCCTAACATTTCAGGATTTCACAGTTCAGTAAAAGAAGAAACTATCTCTCGAATTCCTTTATCCTCGATTCCCTCGTTGTTTCAAATTCTCATATTAGGTAAAACTAGGAAGACTGTGAAGAAGGATTCTAGATATACCACCAAATACATGGTACAGACGAAAGGGACTTCAGAAGCAAAATAAATCGGCTTCTCCGAAGAAAAAAAATTCGGGTTCTCCGAAGCAAAATAAATTGGCGCCTCCGAAGCAAAAGAAGTCGGAGACTCAGAACCGTAAGAAGACGGCGCCTCCGGTGTTTGAATAAGTTTCACCGGTGATAGAAGAAATTTGACAGGTAGCTTTTGTTCCATTGGTAGAAGAAGTTTCACATGCGTTAGCTATTGTTCCAGTGGTAGAACACGGAGAGGAAGAAGTACCGATGGAGGAAGACAAGGATGAGAAGGGAGAGAAAGAAGAAGGGAATGACAAAGATGATGAAGAAGAAGGTCGCAATGAAGAAGATAATACGATATGCACATCAAATCTAAATCTTTTGTCCAATTGCATGTCCAGTTTGCTTCCCTGTTTACTAAGTAAATCTAGGCAAATTGTGTATTTTAGGTAGATGATGAGGATGAATTCGTACCAATGCAACCTTTGAACATGTACTTCCCTAACATCAAGTATGTGAAGCCATTGAAGATCATAACCCGTTGTTATATAAAAGAGTGTGTAGATACAATAGAGGAAGTACTTAAGCCGGATGAGTTGAGTTAGTTTCTTGACCACCCTCATTTTTGCCACTTCTTTCACATGCCAAGGGAGAGAACTCACAAGACCATGGGCATGTGGATGCTTCTCCTCCGCACGGCGTGTGTAGAGAAGCAAAGACAAGTTTGGTTTGTGGTGAACGGTGTTCCCATTAGGTATTCTCTAAAGGAACACACACTCTTGTCGGGATTACATTGTCACGTGTATCTAAAAGGATATAAGAGTTTTGGGAATTCCAAGTTCGTTGACAAGCATTTCAAGAAGGAAAAGGTTCTGTCAGGTTATCAATCTCACTTCCGTGAATAATCAACAATCCTAAAATCTAGATTCCAGATTCATCAACCTAGAACTAGCTTTGAGAACAACCTATGGTGAAGAACTCAATTGTTTATGAACCCTAACAGATCAATCTATCTAACAAGCCATGAAATCCTTAATGAGAAAGCCCTAAACCTAAAAGGGATCTACTCAGACATGCAGAATGAAGCAAACAACATGATTGAATAGATCATCAAAGTCAGAATAATGTAAAATCAAGCATAGAATAAAGCGTGCTTAAACAGGTGGCTGAAAACCCTATTTATAAGTCTAAAACACGTTCTGGGCTTTCTTGTAAATAATAAAGTCTTCTGGGCCAAAAAGCAGATTCTTCTAAGTCGTAGAAAGTCGCGTTTTCCTTTCCTGCAGTCGGCATCGATCGATACCAGCTGGTATCGGTCGATACCAGGACATTTCTGGTGTTTGCCAGACTGGACTGTCTTCACGAAAACTGGCATAACTTTTGATCGCACCGTTGGAATGGCTTCAAACCACTTCCAAATGAAAGCTAATCCATTGATCTATCTCGTGTCCAAATTTGAGCTCAATCCATCGGTGGGAACGTCTTCAACGAATGCCACAAAGCTCCAGAATGCTCTAAAAACTCCAATTAAGCTCCAAACATGCTAAAACCTGAAAAGACTCTAAAAGACTACGGAAACAATAGAAAGACTCGATAAAAAGGACTTATATCATGGTCTAAAACGGGTAAAAACCATGATATATCAACTCCCCCAGACTTAACCTTTGCTTGCCCTCAAGCAAACAGAAAACCAAACCATGGAAAGAAGTTTGAAAACGCAGAGACTCACTTGTTCTTGAAACACTGCAATGATCCTTCTTCCTAATATCTTCTCATTACTTTGCCAGTCCCAGATCTAACCACCATGTACTTCTCCGTAAACCTTTGCAGCTTTCCCAGAACCCACACATAGTATCACAGCTTCATCCATAAAAAC
This sequence comes from Crucihimalaya himalaica, assembly GCA_004349715.1. Lineage (NCBI taxonomy): Eukaryota > Viridiplantae > Streptophyta > Magnoliopsida > Brassicales > Brassicaceae > Crucihimalaya > Crucihimalaya himalaica. The sequence goes on from SMJT01000141.1 coordinate 90,712, forward strand.
CATCATTGCCAGTTTCATCGCTGTAATCAATGTCCAAGAACTTCCAGATTCTTTCCCAAACAATATCATGATAAAAGAAATACCTGAAATTTTCACTCTTTTTGGTATTTGTTCTCTCCCCCAGACTTATTTTTGATCATGTTCTTTCTCTTTTTTTTTTCTTTTTAGCTCTGCATATACACATTAAGGTCTGCGACGCGAGTATTGATGGTGTTTGCCACCGAATCCCCGGTTCTTTCCTCTCTGTGTATCAAAGGTGTAGGCGAATAGTGGTATCACGGGAAATTTTCCTAACCTCGCTTCCAACCTTTGTGTGATCATTCCTTCACAAGTAGAATAATGGGATCGCTGGAAATTTTCCTAGCCCTCTACTCAGAAGAAAATCATCTCATCTTTTATGCTCTTTTGTAAACTTATAACAGGGGAGAGAAATACCATCACTTTAAACACATGGGTTCCTTTTGTCAGATATGAATGAGGAATCAAGTTCTGGAAACACTAACCACATCGATGAAGTGCAAAAATTAGGCTCAGGTTTTGATGAAATCCACTGGAAACATGTGTGTTTTCTAGTCAACTGGTCAGCCTTTGGATTTTTCATTAGTCGATCTGAAAAACTGGTTCTGTAACAATGGACACTCAGAAGTAAAGTCAGCACAGTAAGTTCAAAAACAAGATCATAATCTCCAGGACAATTTTGACTCAATAAAACAAATTTTGACACAAAAACGACTGACTCTAAGAAAACGAACACGTTGTCAGCAACTACCTCCCCCAGACTTAAACAACACTGTCCCCAGTGTTATCTAGCCTAGAGTTGGTAAAAGAAATCAGAAGAACTCAGAGGAATAGTGAAAAACAAACGAGAAGATACCTGTGCGCAGGGTATCGACCGATACCATTGCTGGTGTCGATCGATACTCGGATCATGAGTCGATGAATTCCCTTTTCCTAATGAAGCGTAGCCTAAACAGGTGGCTGAAAACCCTATTTATAAGTCTAAAACACGTTCTGGGCTTTCTTGTAAATAATAAAGTCTTCTGGGCCAAGTTGCAGACTCTTAAAACTTGTAAAAACGCGTGTTTTCCCTTCCTGCATTCGGTATCGATCGATACCAGGACATTTCTGGTTTTTGCCAAACTGGACTGTCTTCACGAAAACTGGCATAACTTTTGATCGCACCGTTGGAATGGCTTCAAACCACTTCCAAATGAAATCTAATCCATTGATCTATCTCGTGTCCAAATTTGAGCTCAATCCATCGGTGGAAACGTCTTCAACGAATGCCACAAAGCTCCAGAATGCTCTAAAAACTCCAATTAAGCTCCAAACATGCTAAAACCTGAAAAGACTCTAAAAGACTACGGAAACAATAGAAAGACTCGATAAAAAGGACTTATATCATGGTCTAAAACGGGTAAAAACCATGATATATCAACTCCCCCAGACTTAACCTTTGCTTGCCCTCAAGCAAACAGAAAACCAAACCATGGAAAGAAGTTTGAAAACGCAGAGACTCACTTGTTCTTGAAACACTGCAATGATCCTTCTTCCTAATATCTTCTCATTACTTTGCCAGTCCCAGATCTAACCACCATGTACTTCTCCGTAAACCTTTGCAGCTTTCCCAGAACCCACACATAGTATCACAGCTTCATCCATAAAAACCATCATTGCCAGTTTCATCGCTGTAATCAATGTCCAAGAACTTCCAGATTCTTTCCCAAACAATATCATGATAAAAGAAATACCTGAAATTTTCACTCTTTTTGGTATTTGTTCTCTCCCCCAGACTTATTTTTGATCATGTTCTTTCTCTTTTTTTTTTCTTTTTTAGCTCTGCATATACACATTAAGGTCTGCGACGCGAGTATTGATGGTGTTTGCCACCGAATCCCCGGTTCTTTCCTCTCTGTGTATCAAAGGTGTAGGCGAATAGTGGTATCACGGGAAATTTTCCTAACCTCGCTTCCAACCTTTGTGTGATCATTCCTTCACAAGTAGAATAATGGGATCGCTGGAAATTTTCCTAGCCCTCTACTCAGAAGAAAATCATCTCATCTTTTATGCTCTTTTGTAAACTTATAACAGGGGAGAGAAATACCATCACTTTAAACACATGGGTTCCTTTTGTCAGATATGAATGAGGAATCAAGTTCTGGAAACACTAACCACATCGATGAAGTGCAAAAATTAGGCTCAGGTTTTGATGAAATCCACTGGAAACATGTGTGTTTTCTAGTCAACTGGTCAGCCTTTGGATTTTTCATTAGTCGATCTGAAAAACTGGTTCTGTAACAATGGACACTCAGAAGTAAAGTCAGCACAGTAAGTTCAAAAACAAGATCATAATCTCCAGGACAATTTTGACTCAATAAAACAAATTTTGACACAAAAACGACTGACTCTAAGAAAACGAACACGTTGTCAGCAACTACCTCCCCCAGACTTAAACAACACTGTCCCCAGTGTTATCTAGCCTAGAGTTGGTAAAAGAAATCAGAAGAACTCAGAGGAATAGTGAAAAACAAACGAGAAGATACCTGTGCGCAGGGTATCGACCGATACCATTGCTGGTGTCGATCGATACTCGGATCATGAGTCGATGAATTCCCTTTTCCTAATGAAGCGTAGCCTAAACAGGTGGCTGAAAACCCTATTTATAAGTCTAAAACACGTTCTGGGCTTTCTTGTAAATAATAAAGTCTTCTGGGCCAAGTTGCAGACTCTTAAAACTTGTAAAAACGCGTGTTTTCCCTTCCTGCATTCGGTATCGATCGATACCAGGACATTTCTGGTTTTTGCCAAACTGGACTGTCTTCACGAAAACTGGCATAACTTTTGATCGCACCGTTGGAATGGCTTCAAACCACTTCCAAATGAAATCTAATCCATTGATCTATCTCGTGTCCAAATTTGAGCTCAATCCATCGGTGGAAACGTCTTCAACGAATGCCACAAAGCTCCAGAATGCTCTAAAAACTCCAATTAAGCTCCAAACATGCTAAAACCTGAAAAGACTCTAAAAGACTACGGAAACAATAGAAAGACTCGATAAAAAGGACTTATATCATGGTCTTTAATGGGTAAAAACCATGATATATCAGTCTTCTTATAAATATTTTTAGTGATCTTGATCGGTGTTTGACGTTTCCATGGGGAAGGCTGTCATTTGAAGACAATCTTAAAGAAATTAAACACTTTATGAAGAGTTGTAAGGGATTAAGGATCGTGCCAAATCATCATCTCATACCTATCCAAGTTTCATCATTCCTATGTAGGTAATTTGGGGATACATTGTTATTTTTGGTTGGTTTTGTTTATGTAAATTACAATATGTATAATTTATAGCTTTTGGCGTTCGATACAGTCTCCGATTTGAGGAAGAGATTCCGAGAAGATGTTATAGTTCAAGACACTAGGTGTCCACGGATGTGCAAGTCCAAGTTCATCAAAAGTCGTATGAGAGGATTTCCTCTTTTCGAAATAAATGATGCACTTGGCACAACAAAGGTTAGTAATAATTAGGTGAAATTGTAATAGTAACATGATGGTTAGTAATTGAATTGGATTATTTAGTAGTAACATTTGTTTATTTTTTCAATCATAGGAGATTGAAAGTATCCTTGTACCAACTGATGATGATATCACTCTTTTTGGCGCATAACATGGACGACTCGGATGATGAAGAAGATTTTCATGATGTTGTTGTTGATGGTTGGATGAAGACTATACTTCATTCAACCCGTGAGCTAGGTTTTGAAGACCTCTACAAATAAGATGTGGAGGGAAGAAAAGGGACTGTCGATGAGGCTCAGGTGAGGAGGCTGAGGAGAAAGAGGCTCAAGAGAAAGTGGTGAAACATGCCCAACAGAAACAAATGTAAGGTATTAAGAAGATTCAAGGTGTTGGTTGATATGCTTTCAGAAATGGAGGTAAAACTAACTGCCAAGATTGAGAAGTTAGAAGACAGGATTAAAACTGTTGAAACACAATTGGCGAATGATAATGCAATGGTTGCTAGTAGTAATGATAAAGAAAGAGATGGAGTGGATGCAGATGAAACTGGGGAAAATGATAGAGATAGTGGTGGAGTGGCTGCATGTGAAACTGTGATTGAAACTGAGGGTGAAACTGTGATTGAAAAAGAGAAACAGACAAAGAAGGGGAGGAAGAGGAGTTACTCAAACCTCAGGAAAGAACCATTCGACCCTCCAGTCACTAGGAAGAGCAAGAGGGTTTAACTTGAAGAATTGTCTTATCTAAATTATGTTTGCGAACCTGTTCTTGCTTATGCATTTTTAAGACATGGACGATTTTATCATACTTATGTTGGACATGTAGGTTCCATGCTTATTTTGGACATCTATGATGCTTATTTTGGACATGTATGACGTTTATTTTGGACATGTAAGATGCTGAATATTTCAGTTCATTTTAAATATCGGAAGCACCACAATTTTAGTAATTTCAAATAGCGGAACCATCACAATTTTACTAAGTTCACAAAGTCGAACTAACAATTTTACCAGGTGTACAACCATCACAGTTTTACCAATTTTACAGAGCGGAACCATCACAGTGTTGCTAAGTTCACAAACATAATAGGATACGAAACAGATTGTAAACAATTCTACACAAACATAATGTCATACAAAGCAAGCGAATGACTATAATACTCAAACAAACATAATGTCATACGAAACTTGTGAAACACAAACATCATGTCATATCTTACACATACATAGCCCCACCAAGCAGTCCTTATGGGCTAGCCCTTATGTTCATTAACCTACGAATTTTGTTTTCTGCCTTTGCCAAGCGCTCCTTAAGTTCACTAATTTCATCACGCATTTGTAGGATTGACATTTGAACTGCCTCGTATGCGGGTGTTCAATAGTGTTAACTCCTCATCAACTGCAACATCCCACCACTTAGATATGTGGTGCCAATCACCATCCTACGCATAAGCCGTAAGAAAATTATTAGACAAACTCTTCACAAAATTCAAACAAAATTGTATTACTAACACTTCACAGATTCAAAAAATTACCTCACTCATAGGGCATTGGTAGTATCTTCTTCAACTATTCTCTGGAACGGTAGACACTAATAGCTTAACACGCTGGCCACAAAAACATCTTTTGGGGACACCATAATCGCCGTCCGCATAGAAAAACGGATCCAAACTTGCTTCTGACTCAGAGCTGGTTACTAGACTGATAGGAATTATTACTAGCAGAAGAACACAAGAGCACAAGTTAGATCCAGAAATATACACATCACAGTTTACGAACCCTAATTGAAAGACGAAATTGAACCGAAATCGAAATTGATAAATTACAAATGATTTATCAAATTGATAAACTACAAATCCGTTTATTGATCTAGTTGAAAGAGGAAGGAAAGATAAAGGCCACATGTATTCGAAATTGATAACAAACAAACCTTTGGCTTCTCTCGATTTAGAAGGATTTTTTAAAAAAAGATATGGAAAATAGAAATAGAAGAGGAATATTGGTTTTGAACTAGAGGAGAAAATTAGAAAAAGAAGGGAAGAAAGAAGATTGAATTTTGGGTTTTGGAAGAAGCGGAAAAACAAAAAAATACTAAATTCTCGACTTGTGAGTTTTGTGGGGACCACATATGCGCTTTTTTGACTAATTGACCTGCCAAGATGAACCGCTGGAGTGTTGTGGGGACTACAAATGCTTGCTTATCAACCTATCGTAGGAAGTTATTGAGTGTTGTGGGGTCCACAACAATTTGATAATTTTGCCCAGTCGAACTATTTTACCAAAACACACACAGTTTCACTTTTGCCATTTTTAAGTTTTTTTTTTCTGTTTTACCATCTTTAAACAAAAATATTTTAGTTTTACCATAAACCAAATGATTTATAAATATAGCGCAAATAGTTAGATGGCCTAATATGTGAAGTTAAACATAATTTTGTTCTCATGGATCAAAATTTTATTAACATTATGAAAGTTATCTTAAAAATATAAGAGATGTTATGTATGGATGTGTGGTTGTTAGTAGCAATCAAGTATAATTTTATTTTTATTTTTTTTTGTTCATTAGCAATAAGATTTTAGTGTTTATATAATGATCTAATATGATTTCTTAAATGATTTTCATTAGGGTTTTATTAAATATGATTTTCATTGATTTTGAAAATGTAAATATTTGTTGTTCTAGTCTTACATTAGTTTATTAAATATGATTTTCATTGATTTTGAATATTTAAATATTTTTGTCCCAATCTTACATTATAAAAAGTTGTGTCCTTTCATAATAATGACGACTGTTCAGTTTACCTCACGCGCCGAAGACCTTTCTCTTCACTCTTACAAGTTGTGTCTTTTGATGAACCTTTCACTTCACGATGTTATAAAGTAGAAGATAAAGAAGGGAAAGACTCACAGTTTTACCAAACCAGAAGATAAAATGAAAAGATTTCAGGAGGGCGAGTTCTTCTTCTTCTTCCAAGAGGGTTAAACACAATTTCTCTTCAGAACGCACACTCCTAGATCGTCCATAAGATATGCTAACCACTATTATGTTGATAGTATCTCAACAATCTCTCGTTGATATGGTTATTCTTAAAATGATGTGTAAGAGTGTTCGTGCTATTGTTGAAGATGCTAATTTCTTGTCACCAATTGATTGCTTCCTTTTGCGTCATAACTGTTCACATCCCTTGGGCTTCCCTTCTGCACTAAATTGGTTCACAGCTCATTTTTTTGAAAAAAACAATGCTTCTACCATTTTCATGATTTTGAGTTCGTCCGAGAAGGCGATTAGGATCAAGGCCTTTCAACTCTTAGAGATTCTTCTCTTAAGGGTTATGACGTGACTATTTACAGCTACACAATCCTTCATAGGATTGTTAGTCCTAGAGACGATTTCGACAAAGAACTTACCAACCCAAGCAGAGAACTTGTTAGGGGCGTTAGAAGGAAATAAGTGAATGCAAACCTTCCATATGTATGGTATTACAAAGATCCTCAACAGTTCGTGGAAAAGCAAGCTCAATTTGATGCCCAAAAACTCTACAAATGTAAGTGTGATAAACTGAATGGCTGGGAAAACGATTGGAATGAGGAATTCAAAGGCGGTGAAAGAGGAAGCATGTGTGAAAATTGCTTTTGGATCATCCTAGGTTTTTGGTTTTGTCGAGAGTTCGGTCAAAAAGTTGCATGGTTTTGATTCATTTCAATGTATCCCTACGAGTTGTTTATTTTTCATTTTAATGATATGTATGATTAATGATTGATTAAAAACAGAGTATCACAAAATTGTTATCCCAGTTTTACATAAACAAGAGTATCACTAAAACAGATTACAAAATTCTTATCCCAATTTTATCCAAATCAGAGTATCAATAAAACAGATTCTGGCAAAATTATTGTTCCAACTTTACAATATCATACAAACCATCTACCCAAATTTGGACTTGTAACTACCTTATTACTCTTCTTCTTTCTTCTCTTCCGACCTTCTCCAGCAGAAGGATATCGATTTTCTTGTTGTCTCCCACTCTTTCGCTTCGGGTAATTTGGAGGCAAAGTATACATTGCTTGTATATTATCAGGAACTACCCAATCACTCACATGCGGGACTAGATAAATCGTCTGGTAATACGCTAATGCCCACTGTTCTAATGTATAATATTTCAAGCACAAGACGTATACATGTATATCCATCGTTCGCGTATCCAACTTCATATATTCAAGCACAGCGGCAACTGCATGTACACAAGGATACATGTCCAATGACACTAAATTCCATCAAAAAGGTGTTCAACGTATTCACTCTTAAGTTTGCACCATCCTTATAGTTACTGTGCAATTCATTCTCCACAAAAGGTACCATTTTTCTTGTGTTTGATCCACTGACTGCTTCCTGCCTGTGTCTGTTAAACCACTCTGAAATCTTTGCAACAATGGCATCAATCATATGGAGTAAAGAGTACTCCCTTGCGTTCTTGAATACACTATTCAAGGATTCTGCAGTATTTGTTGTGTCCATGTTGTACCTAGCCCCTGCAAAATAACATCTTGCTCACTTTTTGATTTTCACACTAGTCGTCAAATACACACCTACTTTTGGATACCTAATCTTGAATTCCTCATACTCCTTATCAAATTTAGCTTGTGTATAAATTTGAGTCATTTCTCTAAACTTCGTTGCAACTGTTTCTTTGTAGCACTTTGTTGGTGCTACCAACCCTTCCTTTCACATTCTGTGACAAATGGTATAGACAAAACCCATGTTCACAACTCAGATACACATTAGCAATAGCATTGATGAGACCTTTATTTCTATCAGTAATAAAAACCAATTTTGGATGATCTGGTATAATAGTTCTCAGCTGAGTGAAATACCAATTCCAACTACAATCCTTCTCACCATCAACTACACCAAATGCAATGGCGTAATAGTGATGATTGGGGTCCTGGACTGCAGCAAATAGTAGCACACCACCATTTGTGAGAAAATTTGCATCTACACAAAGAACTTTCCGCATACACCGAAACCCTTCAATGCAAAGCTCCCAACGCAATGAATACATACTGGAACCTATGTTCTTCATCCAACTGGTAACTTGTTTTAGTACCTTCATTCATCTTTTCTAACATAAACAGATAAGAAGGCAACAACTTGTAACTTTCTTCTGAACTACAACACACACGAGATGCAGCTAATTTTTTTTCTCTCAAAGCAGTTGAGTATGACACCTTCACATTCAATTTTCCTTGAACAAGACTAATGAGATTGTTGGCATCTAGGGTCTCCAATACTCCTGGATAATCTTCATGCAAAACAGATGCAACTAATTGTGGCGTACCTCTCCTTCTATTAGTACTTGTGCTGGCAGTAGCACGAGAGCATGAATGCATCTTCCAGTATACTTTAACTGATCATTTTACTTTCTTAGAATTTTGAGGCTTGGCCAATTGTAAATACCATTTACACTCTTTCTCACGACATTTTACCACATATCTCCAAGTATCAGAGTTTATGAGTATGGACTCAAAACATTCCTTATATGGCGCTCTCACCACTAACTCTTGCACTTTTCCATTTTTCACAAACTCGTGTCCTATTTCCAAACCTGTGTCATCTTTCCACATCTCTACAGACTAACTTCCTTCTTCTTTACATGGTAGCTCTAATATTTCATGCACACCAACATCGTCACCATACCCATCTACATACCCATCATCAACATCCTCTGCATTCTAATTATTATTCGTTCCCTCATCAACTTCCTCTGCGCCATAAAGCGTTATCGCTCCATCATTAACTGTGGGATTTGACTCATTATTCTCATAATTCACACCAATTGAACTCCCAACTTTGCTTCTTAATATTTCCTCAACGCACTCATTTAATTCCACATACAAAGGATTTCTACGTTGCTCATTGTCCATTGTCGATAGAAAGCCGTCAACGTCATCATCATCGAAGATATATGAAGCAATCGGAGGTTTCACTATCACCGGAATGTAACTCAACCTCAGATACCAAGCTTCCATCGAATTCTATCAATCAACATAGAATTATTTATCTCATTCTCTTCCTGAAACGTTAATGTTTTCAATTTAGGTTTATTAGAAATCCATCGACACCCATCATCTTCCATATACTCGTAATGCCCTCCATATTCACAATGTATTACTGTCTTCATCTTCTACAAAGTCGATTCAAATCGATTCACAATTATCCAAATCAATTAGACTCACACTCAATTAAACCTTATACACCTTATTTTCCCAATGAGAAACTCAAATTCGACTACTCACCTTCAAACTCAAATCCGAGTTGCAGTGGAGGCAAAGCTAAATCACCTTTCAAGCTCAAATTGGGATCGAGAGGTACGATAGGGACAAGAGCTTGCGAGCTTCAAGCTTCAGCGGATCCCTGATCAATGGCTATGGCTGGAAATGGAAGAATTGAAGAATTGAAGAATCGAAATCGAGCGTACGGAGCTTTCAAATTTGGGATCGAATTTGGGTGTCGTGTGGCGTGATTCATTGGACGAGAATTGAAGAGTTTTGATTGGTTAAGTATGGCGAATTAAGATTATGGAATAAAGTGAATCAATTTGGAGTATGGTAGATTTAAGAGTATAGAGATTGCAGTATCTCAGCCATTGACGTTGATTCCTTCCTTAAGTTCTCAGTACCGAGCTTAATTTTCGGTTTAATAAAAATCAGTATTCGCAGAAAAACAAAAAAAAAAACGTCTCCAATCAAATAATGTGAATAAACTGTATGTATCATTAGGCCTTTAGTTTCGGCGTCCTAACTTTACCACCAAACCTAGAAATGAAAAAAAAAAAAAAAAAAGGTGCACAATTTCTGTAAAAATTCTGATTAAGACGATCATTTTCTTCATAACCTAAACCATCCTACTACAAAACTCTAGTCTACCCAAGATCCTAAGCCATTTCATAAGCAAAAATCCGTCTCTCACCTTTAAAATGTTGACGGAATATATTCTGTATATTTTTATGGACGAGAGTGATAACAACAAAAGGTAATGGAAAACATGATTACGAAACAAGGATACTTGAAGAATATTATAGTAAAGTTGCCAAATCAAAAGATAAACGATTGAAGGAGAAGTGGAGGATCAAATTGTGTTGAACAAAAGGCAAAACATTACGAATTGTTTAAAGAAGAGATAAGACTCATCGAGGGGAATCTTCGCTCTCAACCAGACGTTACTTCTTAATTCAATCCCATTTTTTCAACTCTTTTGACTTGATTCTCGTATCATGTGGAGTCATAAGTGTAATAATTTATAGCAAAAAAACAAAAAAATAATTGGTAATAAAAGAGTTTTAAACATAGTTTTGTTTATGTACACCTTAATTTCTAAATTATTAATTTGGACTGAACTATCTTTATATCTAAATTTTGACAATTTTAAAAGAAAAAAACTACAAAAAACATGTTGATAGACAAATATGAAAAAGATTTAGTGAAGCCATTTTTTTGACTTGGTAGAATATCAGTAGGTTTTTAGATCTTGCGAAAAGTGTAGAATTCGTTTTATAAAATTTTGATCTATTCTAAAACATTTAGAATACGTATTCTACGCATTGTACATGTTCTGAAAATTTTAGAACATATATTTGTTCTAAAATGCTTAGAATACATGTTCAATAAAATTTTGAATTTGTATTCTACCAATTCTCTATGTTTTACGAAATTTAGAATACGTATTCTATGGATTTTAGAATATGTATTTTGAAAAATAGATTTCCTTAAAAATAGTAACCGAATCTATAAATAGGAAACAAAATATATTTTATGGAAAATCGAATATATGGTTAAAAATCACGTATTTATTGTTTTGATACAATCTAAAAAGTTTAGAATACGTTTTCTAATTATTTTTGAAAAATAAAAATATCAAAATCGATTATGACCTAAAATATAGTAGATTTGGCTTCAATTTTCCCCTATTAATTCCTTTTAAACAAAAATAATTATTTTTAGTTATAATATTTAAATAAATTGTTTATTTTGGAAAAATTAAATTTAAATTAATCATATATATTTTTTCCTGGTATTATTGGTTGAACTTTCTTTTTAATCTGAATTTTAATTTTAATTATTGATTAATCTTAAACATAGTTATTTAATTATTATTATCAAAACATAGTCTTAAATTGTTTGTGTTAAATTCATCATCATCTAAAATTTAAATAAATATCAAAAATATTTTCATTAATCTATTTTTCTTTTAATTTGGAAAATTAATTTTAATTTAATTAGTGTTTGTTAAAATAATTAATTAAATTATGATGCAAATGTTTAATTAGAGGTTTTGGGTTTGGAGGTTTATCTAGAATCTTCTTTTTCATTTAGAGGTTTATAATTATAATTTTAAATTTAATTTTCTGTAGAATTGAGGACATAATTGAGTTTTCATTATTATAAAACCAATTTGACCAAATTTATCAAAATAATAAATGGACAAATTTATATAAAAAGATCATTTATTTCTAATTATCCCAAAAAAAGAATCATTCAAATTTTTTTAATAACTAAGATATTTTAGGCATAGGCCTGTACATACTCTCAGACAAGAAACCAAATCATTCAAAATTTCGGATTAGTGATCAAACCTTTTTTTGTTAAAATTATTGATGATAGTTGCACCATTTAACAAAATAAGTACTTAACTTACAAAAAATTTCACTGAGCATTACTCTTAAAATACAATTTCAAAGCATCACTCTTTTTTTCTTTCTTTTCAACAATCATCATTGGTTAAAAATGAATATATATTTCTTTTATCGTATTATATATTTGGTACCACGATTTTCTACTTGAAATTAAAATATATAAAAAATAGATGAAAAGGTATTATATATAATAGGCCTATGTGAATAGGACCAACAATTTAAAAACTCTCAACGTTATCGTGTTCAAAGGGTGGTACCTTAAAACGTGTCGTATTCTCATTTGTTTAGTGAGGAAGTGGAATACAAGTTGAGTTCTGCAGTTTTACCATGGGATAGAGTAAGTAAAGAAGCTTATCTGTCTGAAAATTAGCAACAAAATGTCCGATGCAGTTGACTAACGCCTACCTTACTCATCTAGTAATTACCTACTTTTGTCTCACTAACTCACCGTCCATAATTTTACATTATGTGTAGACATACAAAAGTATGTTATATTGAACCACAAACATTATGTGTAAACTTCAAACCAAAAAAAAAAGCAAAACTGATTAGAGTAGTTCAAAATTCTTTAGAGTACTCTTTGAAAATGTCATTGTCTAATCATGGTAAGATGATATATTATAAGATTTTATTTTGGCCCAACTGGTACAATAATGTGTATAATGTAAATGCCATTAATTATGCTGATTGATACTTTTGGCGGACAAAAAATGCACCTATATGTTTTTGTGCTTATCATCTTCTAACCTTGCATCTTTTTCTACTTAGAAAATGTGCAGCATGGAACATTTTCGGGAGATCACGCATAATCCTAGTTCCAATTTCATCCAAACACCTAACTATGTTGGTATGATCACACTTAGCTATATATGTTGAATTCATAGATAATAAATTTAATTAGAATCTTGTCTAGAAAGATTACAAGCTTGTTGTAATTATGATTAGAATCTTGTTGTAATTATGATTAGAACCTTGTTGTAAGTTGTAACCACACCCAACATAATTTTACAAAATTACAATTTGGTTAAGAAAAAATGCTGAATAACACTAAAACTACAATAGATTTTTGTTGTTGTCGATCTAAATGTTTTACAAACATGCTCTCGTTGAGTCAAAACTTTTTAAAGAATTTATTTAATGTTTAACACAACACAAGACGGGTTTCACATAACATGAAATTTGTATGTTTTGAACTTGCTGCTATGGATTTTTAATTTAGTTTAATTTAATATAATTGTTGACAAATAAAAATAATAAAAACATACATATTCTATATTTTAGATTCAGGGTCCGAATGGTAACCGTCCCGTATACCGCACTTCTTTCACAATTGTTCCGCATATTACCACTCCAAACTTACCAAAACAAACAATAGTTTCTGTTTCTACTACACAAATCCATTTACTTGTTGTATCTTGTTTGATAGATATTTCATGTGTTTATTTTAATATTCTCAATTCTACAAAAATAAAACCATTTTTTCTTTATTTTGTTTTTGTCATGATCCTCTCAAATCCAACCCACCAAGACAAAGAAAAAGATTTTTTCCTTTCTTGTGTAACGACAAAAGTCCATAAATACTCTCTTCCAACACCTCTCTTATTCACCATGCAATTTGTTTTTCCTTCTGACCAAGACTTCTCTCCAACACTAACCAAAAAAACACAGAGTTTTTCTTTCTCTGATTTCAAGATTCCCCAACACTTTTTTTGCCAAGATCATCTGCAACTCTCTTGGTAAGCTTCTTCTTCTTCTTTTTCTTAAGTTTGATCATTCAGTGAAACTAAGACTTCTTGATCTATCAATTGATTGAAACTCCATATCACAAACTAAATACTTCTATTTGAAGAAACAGAGTACTTCTATTGCAAGAAACAGAGAATTTGATTTGTTATTTTTTTCTTTTAGATGGCGATAGGAATCTTTAGAATTATCCCGAGCTCATCACCAGACGAGCTAAGGAAGATTCTTGAAAAACTTATGACAAAATGGGGGGACGTAGTTGAAGATCTTGAGAGTCTTGAAGTGAAGCCAATGAAAGGAGCAATGACTAACGAAGTGTTCATGGTGAGTTGGCCTAGAAAAGAAACAAATCTTCGATGTAGGAAGCTCCTTGTTCGTGTATATGGCGAAGGCGTTGATGTTTTCTTCAACAGAGACGATGAGATTCGTACTTTTGAGTTTGTAGCTCGTCATGGCCATGGACCTACACTCCTTGGACGCTTCCCCGGCGGTAGAGTCGAGGAGTTTATCCATGCCCGGGTAAATTATTATGCTTTCACTTTTATATATTCGTGACATTCTATCAGTTTATGATTGTTTCGGTATGAAATCGAGTTTTAGAAAATATTTGACGATTTCCATGTGTATGTAATTTTTCCAATCCTGCTTTAAGTTGGTTTCGGTTTTCTAGTTGGTCGGTCTATGAAATATCGAAACCAGACTGAAACCAGATTGAAACCAAATACCAATCCGTTTTGGTTTGATGTAGTTCTTGCTTTGGTATGGGTAGGTTTTTCACAAAATATTTGACGACTTTTCAGGATATTTTGTTTGTCAATGGTTTTTCTTTTTTCAGGTTTTTAATCGGTTTGGTTCTCTTCCGGTTAGCTTTTGATTTTTGATATGGAATTACATGAAACCGAGTTGGTTCGGCTTTTGGATTGGTTTTATGGTACGATTTTGGGTCCAATTAAACTAGAATGAGCAAACCTGTCGCTCATATAATTGGTCTACCTTTTCATGTGGGTGCTAAACCCGGAAAAACCAAACTGGTTTAGCTGTGCACCTATTGTTGTGTCATAGTAAAAACAGTGCTTCCATGAGATAAATTACCAAATTTTTGTGTTCATATTTTTCTAAGAAAGTTACTAATTCTTGCATCTTTAACTTTGTCCAGACACTATCTGTAACCGATCTTCGTGATCCGAACATATCAGCTCTGGTTGCATCTAAGCTAAGAAAGTTCCACAGTGTACACATACCTGGAGATAGAACTGTGCTCATCTGGGACAGGATGAGGTAAGAAACTGGAAAACTAGAGGTATGTATCTTCATAAATGTTTTGATCAGATGAAAGTAAAATACATCCACTGGAACATGAAATGACAGGACTTGGGTAGGACAAGCCAAGAATTTTTGTTCAAATGAACATTCAACAGAGTTTGGTCTAGACAACATTGAAGATGAAATTAACTTGCTGGAACAAGAAGTGAACAATGAACAAGAGATTGGATTCTGTCACAATGATTTGCAGTATGGTAACATCATGATTGATGAAGACACCAATGCCATTACTATCATTGTAAGTCGACCTCATTACCACAATTTTCTTAACCTTTTCTTTGTTTTTCAGAATGTGGGGAAAAAGTTTAAAAACCCATTTTTACAGTACGATTAACTCGAGGTAAAGCAATATCATCACACATTGATGAACTTGATACTTTCTCATTTCTCTGTCTAATCGTTTTCGGTGCTTGTGTGAAAATGGACTTGGACAGGACTATGAGTATGCAAGTTATAACCCGATCGCTTATGACATAGCAAATCATTTCTGTGAAATGGTGGCAGATTATCATTCTGACACTCCTCATATCTTGGACTACACTCTATATCCAGGTACAGTAATTAATCAAGAAATGTTCATAAATTCATTTTTGAGAAGTGGGTTTTTTGAATTCATGGTTGGGAATTGCAGGTGAAGAAGAAAGGAGGAAATTCATCTGTAACTACCTCACCTCTTCAGGTGAAGAGCCAAGAGAAGAAGACATAGAACAGCTTTTGGATGATACTGAGAAGTATACATTGGCAAGCCATCTCTTCTGGGGTTTATGGGGAATCATATCTGTAAGCTAATTCTCTCTTTCTTTTGATTCAGATCATAGTTTAGATGAATACAGCAACAGCAACAGCAACAATCTCAGAAGCATATGATTGTTTGTTAATGTGATTGTGCAGGGCTATGTGAACAAGATCGAGTTTGATTATATTGAGTATTCAAGGCAGAGATTCAAACAGTATTGGCAACGAAAGCCCCAGCTTTTATCTTTCTACCCATCCTCATAAGTAATTCTCTATTTACTTTAGTGTCTGCGAATAACGCCATACAAAAACGATGATGGATCCATACTATAGCTATGCAAAGCTATATAACTGTGTTATTCTGTTCTCTGGCACTATGTAATGAATGATTATAAGTTATAATACTCAGCACATTAATAATTCCACAAAAGAGAGAAAAGTTTAATACTTGAATCTATTCCAATGCGATATTTACATGCAATCGCAATTTATTTTCAAGAAAAAAACCATGTCGAGGATGGGGATCTAAGAATCAAGAGCTGCCATGGAATGCACAGTATCAATGACTGAGTCTATAAGGTCATGAGACTTGCTTGTACCTGCAAGCTTTAGATGTTTTGGTGCTTCAGCTCTATCGAAATAGAATGCACCAGAGACCAGCTTCTCTTTTGGCTGCAGTGCTAACCAAACGACTGTGTCTGCTCCTTGTTCGCTTGTCCTAAGCTTACCCGACAACCTGATTCACAAGTTTAAAACATTTTTTAGCGCAAAAAAGATATTTGCTTTAGCATAAAAGATGTTCTCGTTAGCAGAATTATCTTACGTTTCATTGAAACTCGGCAAACTCTTGGCAACACCAGGTGTCTCAGCCCAGCCAGGGTGCATTGAGTAGAACCCTATTCCTTTGTTCTTATACTTATCAGCCCATTTTTCTGTTAGAGCCACCTAATCATTTTGATATAAACGAAATCAGAAAACCAAACAAAAAGTTGAGACTTTGACTAGTAGATTCTGATTTTACAGACCTGGATTCTTTTGTTCCGTGCGTATTGTTCCACTCCATCAAATTTTTCACCACTAAACTGCAGAAACATTATATGTAGCCTGAGTTATAGATCTGACATATAAGTCATGCAAACAATTTTGAAGAGGTTAAGCAAAATTGAACATAATCAACTGTTGAAGATGATATATTGTCCTGCAGATTGATTACCTGGAGATCTGTTGTAAGCGGGGAAGTGTACATTCCACCAGAGGAAACTGTGATGACTTTGGCGTCTGGTGTTGCTTTCTCCAACAGTGGAAGCATCAGCTCTGTCATTGTGTATGTTCCGAGTACATTCACTGCGAAATTTAACTCGAATCTGATATAACAGATGAGCATATGGGTATCAATCAAGATAAAATCATATCGAAATGCTCAAGAAAGATAACTAAGACCAACCCTTCAGGTGTAGTAGTACGTTTGCTCTCAATCAAACCAGCATTATTCACCTAAAAATTGAAAATCAAAATCAAACAAGTTCCATGTAGTTGAGTTGTAGTGAAACGTTTTTCTAATAAGTCAAAAAAGAAAAGACCGCATACCAGCACATGAACCGGAACATCCTTGGAACCGAAACTCGAAGCAAAGGACTTTATTTCATTAACAGAAGACAAATCACACACCTAAGAAAACGCTGAAAGGGTTAATCTGATATCTAATATGCATAGAAAGGTTATGGAACTGGCAAAAATGAAAATTAAAAGTAGAGGATAACATACTTCCAAGTACACATTCTGGTTTCCTGTTGAGCTTTGAATCTTAGAAAGAGCTTCTTGTCCTCTTTCCTTGTTCCGGCACACCATGTAAACAGTTGCCCCACTGGATAAAAAGTAAGCAGACAGTATAAAATTCGGTAAAACTCATCCCACAAGATCTCTTTCGGGTTACAATTCCCTCAATAACATAACTAAGAAACCTTACCGTGAAGCAAGACCCTCTGCAGCAGCATAACCAATACCAGAATTAGCCCCAGTAACCACACAATTCTTTCCTTCAATTCGTATCTGCATATCTTCAGGTTTGAACTTCTTCGAATGCTCTCTACCAAAACCCACCACAGGTACATCAAACACTTCTCAAGGTATCAATTTTCAAGTAAAAGCAAATGTTAAAATGACACATTCTGCAGTGACCAAAAAAAAAAATGACGCATTCTGATTTCTTCAGTTATATTAATCCAAAAATTCACAAAAAAACACGAAACAACACGAATCACATACGTCTCAAAATCCATAAAAATTCAAACTTTTTGATTTCCGTAGGATTGAAAATTATTGAAAAAAAGCAAATTCGACTTACAAGAAACCATTTTTGGTGAAATTCATATAGCCATAAACCCCAAAAGCGGTTGCTCTCCATGTCTACAGATCAAAATCAGACAAAAGTAGTCATTTTTAATCCGACACAAAACAGAAACAAACAAGTTCGGGTAATGAGTGGTTCCGAGGACAAGAAAAGGACGTACCTTTAAGAAAAACATTTTCGTGAGTTGGAAGATATTGATTCGAGTTCCTGAGTTGTTGGAGAAGAGATGTTAGATTTAGCAATGGTGCAAGAGTTACAAGTCCTGCCAAGATGACGTTTCGAATCCTTTAGTGAAGTCGTCGATTAAGTATAGAGAACGTCCGGTGGAGTTTGTGCCACGTAGAAGAAGCCTCACCGTGACAAATACTATTGATGACGTAGCACTTTTTTTCCAAAAATAATTCCAATATAACTTGTTTAATTGTTGATTTTCTTTTATAATTAATTTATTCTCATGCAAATCAGGATATGTTGGCTTGGCATTATACGACAGATAAAATATTTACGATTAAATCAATTTATTGGCTTGCTACTCATCTTCTTCTAGGACCATCCTCCCAACTCTCTTGTAAACGGCTCGAAAGTTATTTTAACATTTTTTTGTAGAGATTACTATCCGATGCTTTGTCAATTGGAGATACTTTGTTTTACCATCGTATACATTTTCAATTGGAGTAAAAACATAACTAAAAAAGGAATACCTCTTCACAAAGGGGGTCGCAGTCACCAGGCCAACAATTTTGTTTTTTTTTTTTTTGAAACCACATATGTCATAGTAATTGGCAAATAAAAATACTATTTTGATTCAGCAAATTAGTAATTTATTTCGTTTTCATCACAAATATGAATATTTTTTTAAAAATATCAAAGAAACAAAAGTTTGATCTAGAACTTTGACTTATTTAAATGAAAATGAAGAAGAAAAGTTAAGGAGGCAAAAGATGAAAATTTTCAAATGTTATTAGGTTCAAATTTTGTACCCTAACCCTTTGTTCAAGCCCCATGCATTCTTTTGATCATAGCTATATGTGTATTTATGTGCATAAACTATGTAGTATACGGACCGACATAGATAACCTTTCACTAGGATTAGAGATGTTAGACGTAAGATTTTGGGATGACTAGTAAAGTCTTTGTACTCTAAGACTTGTTGAAATAATTTTAAGGGCTTGCTAGAGCATGTTAGAAGATGTTAGGAATATCATTTTGATGCTCAATTCTGTACGGCAAAATCGGTTCCGCATTTCCTCTAAAAAACAAAAATTATGAGGAAAAGAGAAAGAAAGAACCGAAAAAATGTCAGTTTTATGGAAAAAGCATCAAGGAAAGTTCTTAGTATATTTTTAGGGATTTCATCGAGTTTTGAGATATATTAAGTAGTCTTAGTGAAAGAGAAGCTATGCATGCATCAATTGGTCTGTGTCTCACTGTGATTATGCATAATGATTTACATCATAGATTTTTAGGATAACCATAAATAGTTGAGTCACCCTAAACACTTCTTTTACCAAGACCGTAACATGTTCGATATTGTAACATCCCGGTTTCAGGATTATGGTGGTGCATGCAGAGAGGTTTAAAAGAATTGATTTGACCACCTATGTCACCAAAGTGCACTTATCTTTTCGGTCAAACACCCCCAGAGAATTCCAGAGTTAAGCGTGCTTGAGCTGGACAAATTTCAGGATGGGTGACCTTCCAGAAAGTGAGTTCTGGTACCATGCGAGTGAGGACAAAACACGGGGAAAGATCACGTGGTGATTTGTAGGATCGGTAACAAGTGTTTAAAGCCTTCCAGACGTATTGGACTGGCAGTCGGACTAGTGTGATCCCAATGGGCCGAGGGAGAACGAGGCCCATTAGAGGTGGCAGTCGGGACGTTACAGATATCACCTTTGTGAGAGTGCATGCACTTTCTAATTGAATGTTAAAAGGTTAAGTTTATTAACTTCAAAAGTTCTTTGCGATCTCGGAATTTAGAGTATGTGATATTGATAAGTTCATGGTTAAGTACAGAATGTAGGTTTTGCTCTGAATTGTTTTGATACAGTTCGTGGAAGGAAGACCCATTGTAAGTATTTCCTAAGCTCATATTTTTCTAACCATTTCTCTGGGCTTGAGTTTTCATTGTTCATTACTTGAGCACATGCAAAGATTCAAGTTAGGGAAATGTGTTAACCCCTATTTTTAGTGATTTTATTGGTCTTTTATGACTAATCTTGCGTCTTTTAACCGGGAACAAGATAATTTTTGAGTCTGTGTTTTCGCGGAAAATGGGCTTAGAAGTAGAAAATAGAGGTTTAAAGCTAAAATGGGCTTCAAATACATCATATGAACTTCAATAGAATCTATTGGGCTACAAGTGGACCAGAAGGAAAGAAGACTCGAACGCGCATACCGATTGGTTGCACTTAGCATCGATCGGTTGAGAAGACCAAGTGGACTGATCGGTTGCACCTCTGCACCGATCGGTTGACGGATCTAGAAAACTTCCATTTTGGCGATTTCGAAAGACTTCCATTTCTCTAAACTTCCATTTTTTCCCTTCTCCCTAGCACTATAAAAGGTGGGCTCGACCTTCATATGTAAATCATCAAGGCTTAGAGCGAAAACCACATTGTAAATACTTCTCTTATAGTTTTAAATTAATGTCTTTCTTTTAGGATTTTATTTAGAGTTTAGTAGTAGATTTAACAATATGATTATGCGTTCTTCATCTTCGTGGTGCTCTATCTTTTCTATACTTGAGTAATTATCTGTTGGATTTAGGTTTCTAATATGTTGTTTTAGTTAGGTATTTACGCATGTTCATATTAAGATTGATATTTTGATTATTCGCCTAGATTGTTATTAATGATTATTCTAGATGACAGTCTGGATATGCCTTTAGATATTTCTGGACAACAACAGTTGCAATGGAATGTTTGATTGTAGCCTAGGTGAGCAACGTATCCGAAAACAACGATAATTGCTAGGAGTTTTGTGAACATATCAATCTTATTCTTAATGCTAATAATAATCGACATTTTTTGTTAAGGTTGCTAGCTTACTAATTATCATTGGGACACTAGGGTAATTTATATCTATGATTGAGTTCAAGAATGATTTCTCATGCTTTCTCACATGAATGCATGTTACTTGATTAAAATTTCTTTAGGATTCTTTTTACCAAACTTATTTATCTATTGTTATTTCGTATCTATTTATTTAATTGTTTAAAAAACCAAACAAAAATCCTATCAAACGCCTTGCTAAGTTTTGATTTCCATAATCCATAGTGTATTTGTTTTAGTTCTTGTGGATTCGATGCCTAAATATAACAGCGGTGTATCATACACTTGTGATAACTATTTGGGGTAAAACTTACACTCAACAAATATAACCATCTCTTATAAAACCACAAGAAATTGCAATTGTTTACTATGAAGTCACACTACATTTGATGTTATATGTTATCAAATAGTAATAACTATTATCTCAAATAGTTATGTGTGAAATGCAAATTATTAGATTACATGTGATTAGTCATCACATGCTCCAAAGTGTCATTACAATGAGTCATTACTCCTCTTTTTGTTTGATTAGTCATCAACACATGTCATTATCTTAACATCATTTGTATACTATAAATAAGTGTAATGTTGTGTATAAACTCATCAACAAGAAAATCATCACTTCCTCTCTCTATTGTGTTTCTGACTTTCTCTCTCTCCCTAAAAATTCAAACACATATACATATACCTATATAAATATATATACATATATCATCACTCATAAATATCGATTTCACAAAACGTTATCAGCACGATCACCTCGCTACCCGATCGTCACTCTTTCCGATCGCCATACCGTTATTCTAATGTCAAATACCACGCCGTTATTCCGCCCATATAAAAAGTACGTCTTAATTTACGTTGAGTTCATGTCAAATTTATGCTCGTTAAATTCATTTTAAAATATACGGAGTGAGAGGTTATGCCTTCTCTTTAATCGAAAACATGAAACATGTTGATTATGATAAATAATATCTAAGTTTTTTTTATAAAAGTAAAAATAAAAATAAATAACTTTCAAACAAGTTTTATAATTTCATAACTTAACAACTGGTTTGATTATTTTTATAGATATCATGTTAAACTTGGCAAAGCTCGATATCATTGCCCTTGATGTATCTGGGAAAAAATATATGACATGGGTATCATATGCTAAGATGCATCTAAGATCGAATGGGCTTCTCAACACTATCGATCAGTCGGAAACGACATCAGATGAAAATAAAGCTAAGGCTATGGTATTTTTACGCCACGATCTCCACGATAACTTGAAAAATAAATACATCACGAAAGAAAATCCTGCGGATCTTTGGCAGTCGCTCAAAGATAGGTTTGTTCTCAAAGGAAACTCATCACTCGACCATCAGCAGCCAAAGTTGGGAATAAATCTCCAGTATGCTTAGAAAGAATACATGGTGATATATGTGAACCTATCCATCCATCGTGCAGGCCATTTTGATATTTTTTGGTATTAATTGACGCATCAAGTAGATGGTCACATGTGTGTTTTTTTACCACAATAAATACGGCTTTCGTAAGCTTCATTGTCCAAATAATCAGGTTGAGAGCACAATTCCTTGATTATACCATAAAGAAAGTAAGGCTTGATAACGCTGGTGAATTCACTTTAAAAGCCTTTGACGATTATTGTATGTCAATGAAATCGATGTAAAGCATCCAGTGCCCCATGTGCATACACAAAATGGCATGACTGAGAGCTTGATAAAAATATTACAATTGATTGCAAGACCATTGATATTGAGAACAAAACTCCAGATTTCTGTATGAGAACATGCTATATTGCATGGAGGCGCATTGGTCCAGATTAGACCTAGTGCATATAATAAATTTTCCCCATTACAGTTGGCATATGGCCAATAACCTAATATATCTCATCTCCGAGTTTTTGGATGTGTTGTTTATGTTCCTATTGCCTCTCTGCAAAGAACAACAATGGGACCATAAAGGAGATTTAGGATATATGTCGGGTATTCGTCACCAAGTATAAAAAGGTATCTTGAACCGCAAACCGGTGATATATTTATAGCACGGTTTGCTGATTGCAATTTTAATGAAGATGAATTCCCAGCGTTAGGGGGAGGATATCAAGAAATATCAAAAGACGTTACATGAAATAAACCATATTTGGTGCATCTTGATCCTCCTACGAATCAACATGAACTGTAAGTTCAGAAAATTATACATTTGCAAAGTATGGCAAATCAATTACCAGATGCGTTCACAGATACAAAGAGGATGACTAAGTCGTATATATCCGTTGCAAATGCTTCATCTAAAATTGAAATTCCAACAAAACCAAATGATTGGAGCAATGCAAATGAACCTAGGGTTCAACATAAAAGGCGGATGCCGATGGGCTCTAAAAATAAATATCCCCGAAAGAAAAAGAAGTTGAGAGAACAAAATGAAGACGTTCAAGAAGAACGAGATAAAGAGAAAAACCTCGAAGTCGAGCATGATAAAGAAAAATGTGAGATTTCCATTAATTACGTCCAAGATGGAAAAGTATGGGTTATATATGAAATTGACGATGATGATGAAACATTCTCCTTTTCTGTATTCAAAGAAGTTAAGAATGAAAATGATGATCCATACCGAATGTATGTATTGGAGTGCCAAAAAGGCCCGATTGGGAGAAATGGCAAAAAGCCATGAGAAATGAATTACTCATCCTTAATAAGAGAAATGTTTTTGGACCTATTGTTATTACACTTGAAGATGTAATACTAGTTCGATGCAAATGGGTTTTTGGAAGAAAAAAAAATGAGAATAATGAGGTCACAAGATATATAGCTCGACTTGTGGCACAATGATTTTCTCAAAGACCGAGAATTGATTATGATGAAACATATTCCCCGGTTATGGATGCAATCACATTCAAGTACTTGATGAGTCTAACGACATCGAAAATTCTAGATATATACCTTATGGATGTTGTGACTGTAAAGTTATATGGATCACTGGATAGTAACATTTATATGAAAATTCCAGAAGGATTCAAAAATCCCGGAAGGATCAAAATTCCAGAAGGATCCAAGGACATTTGTTCGGTCAAATTACAACGATCATTATACGGATTAAAACAATCCGGACGCATGTGGTATAATCTCTTAAGTGAATATTTGTTAAAAAAAAGGGGTATATCAATAATGCGATATGCCTTTGCGTGTTCATTATGAAATCTCAATTTGGATTTGTGATCATAGCTGTTTATGTTGATGACTTGAACATAATAGAAACTCAAAAAGAAGTTGATGATGCAGGAACTCATATGAAAGAAGAGTTCGAAATGAAAGACCTTGGAAAAACATAAATTTTGTCTCGTGCTTCAAATAGAGAATTTTCAAGATGGAATATTTGTGCATCAATCAAATTACACAAAAAGGTTTTAAAACGTTTTAATATGGATCGAGCGAATCCTTTGAGTATTCCTATGGTCAATAGATCACTTAATATTGATAAGGATCCTTTTAGACCATGTGAAGATAGCGAAGAAGTATTAGGTCTCAAAGTGCCTTATACGAGTGTCATTTGCGCACTTATGTATTTTGTAAATTGTACTCGGCCAGATATAGCATTTGCTACTAATTTGCTTGCAATATACAGTTCATGTCCAACACAGAAACATTGAACTGGGATCAAACAAATCTTTTCTTATCTTCAAGGTACGATTGATTTGAGATTATTTTATTCTAGAAATACTGCTCTTGGTCTAGTTGGATTTGCAGATGCATGATATTTATCAGGCCCGCATAAATCTCGATCAGAAACTAGATACGCATTCACATTGGGAGGTACTGCGATCTCATGGCGTTCTCAGAAACAGACATTAGTCGCTACTTCCTCAAATCATACAGAAATCATGCACTTCATGAAGAATTTAGAGAATGTGTATGGCTGAGGTCCATGACAAATCATATTCAAGAAGCTAGCAGGATAATTACAAGTAAAAGAACCAACAAAATTATTCGAGGATAATGCTGCATGTGTTGCTCAACTCAAGAAAGGATATATCAAGAGTGATATGATGAAGCATATCCCCCTAAGATTTCTTTCATATACTCAAGAGCTTGTGAAGAATCGAGAAGTCGATATCGAGTACATTCGTTCAAGTCACAATGCAACAAATCTTTTCAGTAAGGCGCTTCTTACTTTAAGTTTTCGAAAGCATGTTCAAAGTATCGGAATGCGTGATATGCGAGATTTGTGAAGAAAAGATCATATCCATCTTTGAGGGAGAGTTTACGGTACTGCACTCTTTTTTTCTTTCATGGTTTTTATCCCTAATGAGTTTTTCTATGATAAGATTTTTAATTAGGCAGTATGTAATGCATCAATAGAGATGAATAATCAAGGGGGAATATTAGATTACATGTGATTATTCATCACATGCTCCAAGTATCATTACAATGAGTCATTACTCATCCTTTTGTTTGATTAGTCATCAACACATATCATTATCTTAACATCATTTGTATACTATAAATATGTGTAATTATTGTTGTGTATAAACTCATCAACAAAAAAATCATCACTTCCTCTCTCTATTGTGTTTGTGACTTTATCTCTCTCTAAACATTCAAACACATATACATATACCTATATTTACTTTAGTTCTTCGCATTTGGATTTGTGCAACGTTCATTTCTTGAGAATCAATACCTTAAATAGTATAATAGATAGCTTTGCACTTATAACATATTTGCGTATAAGAATTAAGACTTTTAGCTATATTATTTGTTTAGTGTAAAGCTCAACATGCATCACCAACTTCTTCTCCGTGCAGTGGATTAACTTGAAAAAAATAAAAGTCTTAAAATATGTTTTATATCATGTGTTAAGAGAATATAGATGGATATACCTTTTTTCTGTCTACTTCTTTTGTTAGATATATTGTAAGAGGTTTATAAACATGAAATTAGAGACATTTATATAACGTAAACTTGAAATTTTTTGTGAGAAGATAAACTTTGAATAATTTACTTAAATCATCGGAAAAATGATTCATAACTACATGAACTATAAGACACTAAATAACCCCATATACGAACTATCAAAATATCATTTTAATTACACCATGATACATCACATAGCCACACATACAAACTATCAAAATATCATTTTAACTACAACAACTAACAAATAATGCACAGTAATATATACAAAGTATTAAAAAAATATTCACGCTTATTTAAAATATGAAATTATTATATATTTCAAAACTACTTTTTCACACATAAGAGCATATTGGATTTTATATCTGTATTTTTAATTTTTTTTCTTTACTACTAAAGTATATTTACTATATATAAAATATATTGTGTAAATACTATTTTATACAAACATATATATATATATATATATATATATCTAAAATATCTAATCTGTCTAGACCTCGCATATGCTTTCGCGTATACGAGTAGACATTCATGCACCGCCTAACGCCTCAATTTGTCACTAAAATACTATTTTTAAAATATATATATATATATATATATATATATATATTTTTTTTTTTTTTTAAATGTGAGATTATTATATATTTTTTATACATAAAAAGTTGGATTTAATATCTATATTTTTATTGTTTTCTTTACTTAAACTAAAGTATATTAGCTTTAATTAATATATATATATATATATATATATATATATAATATTGTCTAAATATTGTTTTTAGTATTTTGTGTATATCACTGTGCATTATTTGTTTGTTGGTGTAGTTAGAATGACATTTTGATAGTTCATATGTGGCTATATAATGTCTCATATTTTGTGTATGTCACTATACTTGTTTGTTGGTGTAGTTAAAATGATATTTTGATAGTTAGTATGTGTGGATATATAATGTCATATAGTTCGTGTAAGTATGAATCATTTTTCCAAAATCATCCAGTTATATATTTTAAAATATCAAATCAATTAAACATATTTATATCAAAATAATAATAACAATATTTCTTAATAAAATTTAAATTTAATTTATGAAATATGCAATTTTTAAATAGAGAAAAAAAATTTCTATTATTATATTTTAAATTATAAACATGAATAGGGACAATAACAAATAATCCCGTAAATTATAGGGAAGATTACTAAACTAACTCTAATCTTTGTGTTAATGACTAGACTAAAATCTAATATTTGGAGGTTATATAAGTTAAAAATATGCCAATAACACCCTTAATAAAATGTGTTAGGAAAAACATAATTACAAAAATGTCATTAATGAAAGATTCCAGCGTGTCTATTATTTACAAAAATGTGTTTGAAAAAAATATATTGTACTAAATCTGTCTAGTTTTTTTTGTAATTCAATTAAGTATGTGACAATATTTATTTGAACAATAAATTTTTGTATCTGCGCCAGATTTATGTCTATTTTATGACTGTTTTTTATTTGTTTAGTTGGGACATATTTATATGTAATGGAAAATTTAATTTTTTCAGGCAGAATTAAATTTTTGCGGCATAAAATTTTCATAGCGACACTACAATTTTAAATTTTTTGAAAGATTTTGTATGGCAGACTAATTTTATTTTGGGCTACTTGATAAACTATACCCTTATTTAAAGTCAAATGCAAAACTAAACCCCTCGTCATTTTTCTTTCAAAATGCCTTAAAATACCCTTCCCAACTTCTTTTTTCACAAAAAAACTAGCGCATACTTCTCCTGTGAAGTCTGGTGGCTGGGTTTGAAACATAATAATCCAAAAATTCTCACATAATTACGAAAATGCCATCCTTTGTCAATAACTCCCAACCACCATTACCAACCCAAATTGAGTTCTAAATGCTTCAAACAACCGAATTAAGAGATGTTAAAGCTCTATAATTAAGCTAAAAGCTCCATTTTTCTCGATCTCCTCTCTCATTCTCTCTCATTTCAACCATTAAACTCTAAAATCTCTTTATCAAAATTCACCATCCTTATATCTTGCGATTTACTAAGATTTATGCATAATAACGCTTGGGTTTCTTGGGTATTGGTGGTGTAGGCAGTTCTTGGCCGTCGACGAATCTAAAACAAGCTCAAACCAAAATTTGGTAATTTTTGCTTCTTTTCTGTGATTTTTCAGAAGGCAGACTTCCAACTTCTTAGGTGAAATCTCAATAGTCAATTGGGGGTTAGTTTTGCAATTGACTTTTTGCTTCACAGACTTCACGATGGAAGTCTCAAGTTCTCTCTTCAAAAAAAAAAAATTCTTCAGACTTCACCTATGAAGTTGCGTAAAAGAGGTTAGTTTTGCAATTGATCGTAAGTTTGACTTTTATTTTAGACTTCTCCTGTGAAGTCTGCAAAAAAATGGGATTAGTTTTGCAATTGACACGAACAAAGACTTTTTATCAAGACTTCACCTGAGAAGTCTGCGTGAAAAAGGGTTACTTTTGCATTTGACCAAAATTTTGAAACATTGACTATTAATAGACATCTTGGATGAAGTCTGCAACCATCAGAAACTCTGGAGTTAAAAAAATCAAAAATTTTGGTCAACTGCAAAAGTCCTTTTTCTACTCAGACTTCTCAGACGAAGTCTCATGTAAAAATCAAACTCTAGTCAATTGCAAAACTAGACCCTACTTTATGGGTAGACTTCCAGAGAAGTCTCTGAAGGCAAAAAAACTTCCTCATGGAAGTCTCTCTACGTAATAAACTTCACAGGGGAAGTTTCATTTTGTTGAGAATTCCCAGATGAGGTCTAATGAAAAATCAAAGTTGTGGCCATTTGCAAAACTATACCCCAAACTGGTATAGACTTCTCAGACGAAGTCTCATTGTGTAGAAGACTTCGCATGTGAAGTCTCCTTAAAAAGTCAAAATCTGGTCAATTGCAAAACTAGACTCCTGAATCTCTTTGCAGACTTCATCTGAGAAGTCTATTGGGAGACTTCATCCGAGAAGTCTCAAATGATAATTTTAGTAAAAATGAAATTTTAGCTTATTTGTAATTAGTTATTTTTATTTTCTTGTCCTAACATGTGTGTTACGTATGACTTTTGATGTTTTAGAAATTTGAACTATTTTTATCGTATAATTATTTTTAAATCATTTTTCTTAACTTATTAGGTATATAGCTTATAACATTTAGACTTCACAGAGGAAGTATGCCTGGACACTTTGTTTGAGAAGTCTCTTGCACTAAATTTGTTAAACATGTATTTGTATCATACCTGTTTAATATTTTCGAGATTATAATACTTTTTCATGTATATTAGTTATTGTTGTTGTTTATGTATGAGTTTCACATCTCAATGTATTATATTCTGTCTTAAATCATCTATTTTTTTAGTTTCTAGTAGTTATTTATTGCGAGACTTCACCTTTGAAGTCTCCTAGCAGACTTCGTAGGAGAAGTCTGCCGATAGACTACTTCTGAGAAGTCTCATATGATGATGTTTAGTAAAAATGAAATTTTAGCTTATTTGTAACTTCTTAATTTTTTTTCCTTGTCCTAACATGTGTGTTACGTGTGAAAAGTCTCTTGCACTAATTTTTTAAAAAAGTTCATTTGTATCTTATCTCTTGCACTGATAGTTATGTATGAGTTTCACATCTCAATGATATTTTTTATATGTGTTTTCAATACTAAAGATATTTAAGGTTAAGGGTCACTAGATGTGTTGGAATCAAGAAGTGAAATCTTTTTTCCAAGTCTTGGTGTGAAGTCTCCTTTCACGAATACTACTATATGCCTAGCTAATTATGAATTATTTTTTTTGTTGTTGTTCCACTTTGTATTTAAGAAGAACAAGAACAAGGTTCTATCTAAGGACTTTGCAACGTTATTTTTGTTAAATTAAGACTTGATGTTTAACTTAATAGGTTTCGCAAGAAGTATTTTCTTTGTCAATATAACTTTTATTAATTGGAAATATCATCATACAAGAGATTTACAATCCAAGAAGGAGGATTGCAATTGTTTGTTTTTATATCTACAACATTATATGTAAGAATTTAAATGCTACGGAAACCCAGAAAAATCTCGGTGTGAAGTCTCACTGTGAAGTCTCGTTGTGAAGTCACACAGTGAAGTCACACAGTGAAGTCTGGGTGTAAATCTCACAGTGAAGTCTGAGTGTGAAGTCTCACAGTGAAGTCTCGTTGTGAAATCTCGGTGTGAAGTATCACTGTGAAGTCTCGGCTTGAAGTCTCACTATGAAGTCTCGGTGTGCAGTCTCACTACAAAGTCTCGCTATGAAGTTTCTCTGTGAAGTCTCACAGTGATGTCTCAGTGTAAATCTAGATCTGTAAAAATAAAGGGAAAACGAAGACTCATATACAAACACAACAATAACGTGAAAAAACTAAGATAATCAACAACAAATTTAGAAATCATATTCGAAATAAACTATTTTAGACTTGAAATTCATAATGAATCCTCTAGATGAAATTCCAAAAAACAAATCATAACGCACAGAAAATTGAAGATTTAGATCTTAACTTTTGTTTGGAATATAAATTGTTATATGAATTTAAAGAATAAATAAACTTAACTATTTTCTAGTGGTGTTACGCCTCAGATATGTAACAAGCATAAAAACATAAGTTAATATGATGAAAATGCCAGTAAAAAAATGCAACAATAATAAGTGAGTGGTTAGTCAGATCTGAGAGAGAGAGAGAGCTCTACTGTTTTTAGAAAAAGAGAGAGGTTTGATAGAATAGAAAAATTGAGTTTATAAATGAAAGGTAAAACTAGGGTCAGCTTAAAAATTCAGATTTCAATTTTAAATTTCAAATTTAACCTTTGAAATTTCAGACTTTATCTCTGAAATTTAGGACTTCACCTCTGAAATTCGATTTTTTAGAAATTTTTCGATTGTTTTTGAATTTTTTCGAATATTTTTGAAATTTTTGATTTTTTTTTTTGAAATTTCAAACTTCACCTCTGAAATTCGAAATTTTTTTCTGAAAAAATTCGAATTTCATTCAAAATTTTTCGAAGTTTTTTGAATTTTTTTGAATTTTTGAATTTTTTTTTTGAATTTTTTTGAAATTTTAGAATTCACCTTTGAAATTTCAGACTTCACTCCTGAAATTCAAATTTTTAAAGTTTGTTTTGAATATTTAATAATTGTTTTGAATATTTTCGAAATTTTTTTGAATATTTTTGATTTTTTTTTGAATTTTGATTTTTTTTTGAATTTTGATTTTTTTTTGAATTTTCGACTTCACCTTTTAAATTTTAGACTTCACCTTTGAAGTTTTAGCCTTCACTTTTGAAGTTCTAGACTTCACCTCTAAATTTTAGACTTCAACAGAGAAGTTTACGTTTACAAAATGTTACAGACTTTATACACGAAGTCTCCGAGAAGTCTGTAAGCCCTAAACTCTAAAATTCTAATATATTTTTCTTTTTTACTTTTTGTTAACAAATATTTACATTTGACATCAAAATAGTATGATATATCCAAAATCTAACAACTATATGAAGGATCGACATTTTATATCAAAAATATATAAACTTAAGGCTAGCCTCAAAGATATATACATGGATTCTTACTCATTGGCAAACCCTAAACCTATTATGCCTCATATGGTTTACATCACATGGCTTAGTTTTATGAAATTTTATTTTTAAACCTTTGGTTTTGATTTAAAATAATTTATCTATCAAAAATTTTGATCAAAATGTTTTTTATAATTTTTAATTAAATTTAAGATTTAATTACGGTTGCAGACTTCGCTAGTGAATTTTGCGACTGTTAATTATTTTCTAGAACATAATCAACCTTACATACTTTAATTTTATGAAAGTTTTAGAAATTTTAATTTATAAAGTTCATATTTGGATAATCTTATTTTCTGTAGAAGAAATTGCATTGAAATTATTTTTTATTATTTTTCTAATATAAATCTAAAGTTTAATTACAGTTCAGACTTCATGGATATGGATGAAGTCTACTGTGAGACTTCGTTCATGAAATCTCCATCGCGCGAATGTTAGAACTGTAATTGCAATTCCGTTTTTTTGTTTGCAAATAAGGAGTTAATGTAATTTCCCTAACTCTTTAGTCTAATTTTGTATTTGTTTCAATTTGGAATTTAGTTTTGCATTCAAACTCAATTTTGGGTTTAGTTTTAGCCATTTTCCTTTTTATTTTGCAGATTTTATGTTTTTGTTGTTTTAGTAAAAAAACTGTTGTTCGGTGGCACATTTATTTAGGACAAAGATAATTATTAATCTAACTCTGTTGGTGACAAATTTGTTTTTATGTGATAACATATTTGTTTTTATGTGATAACATATTTGTTTTTATGGTATGTTTACGACATATTTTTTGTGCTTAGTTTTGACAGACTTATTAATGATTAGATTAACCTTTTTAGTGACTACAAACTTTTTCCATAGCAAATTTGTTTGTGTTTTTTAATGGCAGATTTTTTTTGACAAATTTCTAGAAATGTTGGAAAATATTTGTTTTTTTTGTGGCAGATTTTTATAAATTTTTATATACAAAAAAGAAAGAATCACGTAGAAAAAGAAGGAAAAATATTTGATACGATGTCGTTTCTTAGTTTATTGAATGAATGTACTAGACAAAAGTATTAGTGTTGTTGTAATTCTAATGTTTGAGTCTACATATGTTTTATGTATTAGGATGGCAGGCAAATTGGAGTGGGGACTATTGTACTTGCTAGCGAGGGATGAAGAAGGGTTTTTCTCAAAAGAAGCGATTAGGCGGTGTTTTGATGGCAGCTTATTTGAGTACTGTGCCAAAATATATGCTGGTATCAGTGAAGACAAGACAACCACTATTGAAGCCTTTAGTCTAAAGGTATCCTTAATGTTCTAAGTAATTGATAATGTGAGGCTTGTGCCTGTATCGTGAATGAAGATTCGGGTAGTAGCATGGTCGCAGCGTCGCACCGTCCTCTCCATAACCGTAACCACATAAAAGCCGCCGCGTCGCACCGTCCTCTCCATCTCCTCCACGAACCGCTACAGAAACAGAGATTCAACGAGATGTGCAGTGAATGCAAAATCGAAAACCCCGTTGAAAAACGGAAGGTTATGAAGATCAGCTCTTTTCACAAGAGGAATCAAATCGACCAATTGAACTGCGGTTACATCAGCTAATCCGATCTGAGAAAGAGCCATCGGAGCGTGCCCTGCGCCGGCGAAGAGACAGAGAGCTTTGGTGTGATTATGAAGAAATCCGAGATCGCAAAATCGAAAAAAGTAATTGGAGAAGGAAGAGAGACGCGATTTCCATGCTTTAGAGGACCAGATTCGAGCGTTCTTCTTGGGAAGAGGAAGATGCTGGCGAGGCGATGAATCGCAAGTGGATCCTGGGAAATGCGTATGAGGTTTCGATGGAGCTTCTGGAGAAATACAAGTTTCCGACCAGAGAACTCTTCAACTTTAGGTTTTTGTTGTCGGAAACCTAACACTTTCACTTCCTAAAAATCCAGATTTTTTTTTTTCAATTTAGCTTCTAGAGTATCAAAACTGAACAAAAGTTTACAAATTTCAGAAACCCAAAATGTTAAATCAACTAAAAATGTGAAAACTAAACCTTAAACACAAAAGAGGACGGCACGGTTGGATGAAGAACGAAACTGGCGGCTGAAAGACGACACGAGCAGCTGAAAAACAACATCGGTTGTTAAAGGAAGACACCAGCGGCTGAAGGACGACACCAGGTGCTGAAGAAAGACACCGGCAGCTAAGGATTGTGAGAGATTTTGTTGTGGCAGCGGTTTGAAAGTAGGGGTTCGGTGAGAAATCGGGCATAGAGAGACGACAAAAAACAAGAGTGATTTAACTGAAATGTAATTTTTCATATTTTGTGCTTCTCTGTTAATGTCTAATTTTTTTAATTAATTAGTTAAATAAATTAGAGTAATGATATAATCGTTAATATTATGCTAATTATAAATTAATTAGATATTAACCAAAAGTCTTGTGTTATTTTAGTTAGGCTCTAAAAATCAAGTGTTACTCTAGTTATTTTAGCTGGGAGTTAAGTTTTTTTTTTTTTTTGTGCAAATAGGCTTATATTAATCTTACTCCGAAAACATACAAAGTATTAAGAGACTTTTTGCCAAAGAGCTCGATACATTCTTTTGAACTGCAAGACGGATAAAAAATGCATAAATATAAAGGATAGGGATAATATCGCGAGTAGACTCTTTCAAAAAAGCTTCGGATTTGATCGGGTTGAAAATAATATTCAACGGTTCATTGGCCCATGAAGGCGGATGAACAATAAGAGCTCGTGACTCCATTGAGATTGAGCTTTGAGAAACATTCTCCACAATGGAGAAAATGGTTGATATGGTTTTGACGAAGGATCGTGAGGTTCTCTCCACAAGGGAGGAGGGTGACAATAATAAAATTATCTCCACAAAGGAGGAAGATGATAAGAAGGTTCTCTCCACAATTTTCCTTGGGTTTGTCAGACCATTAAGATTAGCAAATAAAGCAGACCCAAGCCAATGAAAGGTTGGATGAGAGCATTACCTAGACTGGGTTTTAATGATTTTAGGCCCATGATGGGAAGCAGCCCAAGAGAGCCCATAACTTGAAAACCTAGTTTCCACAGAGGTGACTGAGTAGTGCAACGGCGGCGGCGGCTGTACAGAGACAGGGAGACTGAGTCCAACGTCACCGAAAGTCGAAGGAAAAGACCAGATCTTTTCCTTTCCTCTGAGGCAATCTCTTGTACGCCGATGGTTCGAAGAGCGGTTGAGGTAGAGCATGTACGCCTAAGCTCTTGAGGAGGTGAGGCGTTGTGGTGGTGGTGGGATCTAAGTGATGGAGAAAAAGCGCAGTGGGGGAAAGTTGATCTTCGGTTTGAAACCGAGAATGGATCTGACCCAAAAGAGAGTAAAGACATAAACATCTCATGCTCCTCACCATGGTTAAAAGGTTTCTGACGGAAACGACAAGCGGAGAAATAGATGACAAGAGAGAAGACGGAGGGACGTGAGATGGAGTTTCCCCGACGCTGGCGAGCCATGGCTTCACCATTGTTGTGGCTTACACCAGCGTAGGAGTTAAGTTAATATATATAATTTTTTGTAAATTATATGGATAGAATAAAATAATAAAAACCAGAAATATACAATAATTGGTACATTCCTGATACACTTACACAGCTCCCTCGGTCTTCGTAATTTTGTTCTCTAGCCGCTTTTAGATGTTCCTCCTACCTTGTTTTAGATTCCGTTTAGTAGAAGTTGACAAACAAAAAAATTCTAAATAAAACAGTTTTAAAATCTACAGAGTTGATATTAGGTTCAGGTCAACTAATCAGCAACACCATCCTTAATGCCGGCTAATTGCAGATTAATGCTTAATCACAACTTGTGTTCTGTCTGAATTTACTTCACAAAGTCGAAACCAACAACAATGGTCGTTGATATCTCTCAACCGTCGTCTCTCTCCTCACTTCTAAGCTTTTGATTAGATTTGGTAGGAGCCTATGGCGCCTGGACGACGAACAGAGGTGCGTAAATCTCTGTTTTTTTTTTCCTGCTCTGTTTCCAAATTTTAGGGCTTTTTCGAAATTTGTGTATAATTGAGTTGGAATTTGCAGAAGGGTTGGGCTACGACATTATGTTGTTCAGCTTCTTCATCGTGCTTACAGCTTTACTGGGCTCGTTTTCTTCTACGTAAATGGTTTAACATCCCCGCTACTGAATCAGATCATACGGTTGATACTGATGATGAAGAAGATGATGATAGTGTTGCAGATTCTTACATTGAAGGTTTAATTTTTAGGAAATTACTAATCTTTAGTCAAATCTGGATGTACCCATTTCGGTTGCTAAATTGAAAAATTTGATTTGAGTTACAGGAATTGAAGAAGCTCATGTTGATACTGATGGTATTGTGCTCTATACCCATATACAAGCTCGAAAATGGCGGATTTGATTATGTTCTTAGATAAGTCTTTGTTTCTGTGTAATGTTTTAGATGCTGAACCGAGACTGAGAAGAAGGAATTCAGAAACGTTTAGGGTTCAGTATATGGACACAAAAGCAATAAGGTGTTCTGATTTTTTAATTTGAGATATCTCTCTGTTATTGTGCAAGAGCTTCTTTTGTGTGTGGAACCCATAGTGAGTACTTGGTAATGTGGTTTTGGTGTAGCTAGAATCTGTGTTGGAACTTGGAATGTGGGAGGAAGAGTTCCACCTACTGACTTGGATATTGATGGTTGGCTTGACACGGTTGAACCCGCAGACATTTATGTCCTCGGGTACGGTTTCCCATGAATCTGTCTCCGTTCTACGTGTTCGCTGTTTCTTGATTTGAAATTCAGTTTTTTTCATGTATCAGTCTTCAGGAGATTGTTCCACTGAATGCTGTAAACATTTTTGGTATTGAGGATGACCGGCCTGCTTTGGAATGGGAGGACACTATACGCGATGCGCTAAATAGAATTCGGCCTAGAAAGGTAAAGATTGTAAGTTACAGTGATCCTCCTTCTCCGTCGAAGTTTAAGCCATTTGAAGAGGTCACTGATGTGGTAGAAGATATGGTTGTTGAAAGTACCAGTGATACTTGCAATGTGATTCATTCGGTTAATGAGAACTTCAGCTTTGATGACGATATTGTGGATACTAATTATGACAAGAGATCATGCTTGCCAAGACAAGAGTATCTGCAGAGGCAATTTTCATCGCCAAAGACGTTGGACAGGTTGTTTTCGATGCAGCTTGATACTGGTTCCAAACGTGCAAAAATTTTAAGCCGATGGTTTAGTTACTCCGAAAGAGTTGGTTTAAGTTGGCCAGAGCCTCCATTGAGATTGTTAAATCAACATGTTCGGGAAAGACGTTGTTCCTTAACGTCTTCGTTGAAGCCTTTTATGAATTATAGCTCTTTCAAAGCAACTGCCAACAACAATGGAGAGAAGAAGACGCCTCTACTTTCAGATTTAGATCTCAAGCCTCTCATGAATGTGAAAAAACCATCGTATGTACGGATCGTAAGCAAACGGATGGTTGGAGTTTTTCTAACCATCTGGGTTCGAAGGAGCTTACGCAAACACATACGAA
Organism: Crucihimalaya himalaica; assembly: GCA_004349715.1. Taxonomy (NCBI): domain Eukaryota; kingdom Viridiplantae; phylum Streptophyta; class Magnoliopsida; order Brassicales; family Brassicaceae; genus Crucihimalaya; species Crucihimalaya himalaica. Next base: position 128,161 of record SMJT01000141.1, read on the forward strand.
ACCTTAGTGTGTCTACTGTTGGTGTTGGCGTTATGGGTTACATTGGTAACAAGGTCTTCACTAATTCTCTTAAGAAGTTTGGTTAAGCTTGATTTATGAGTACACTTGAGGATTGTAACAATTCATTTTGGACTTTACAGGGATCTGTGTCTGTGAGTATGTCAGTCTATCAGACACCATTTTGTTTTGTGTGCACACATCTAGCATCAGGGGAAAAAGATGGAGATCACAGAAAAAGAAACGCTGATGTAATTGACATTCACCGAAGAACGCAGTTTCATCCTCATTCTCTTAGCGCGACAAGACTTCCAAGAAGTATTCGTGATCACGAGTATGCTTTTATCCTCATAGTAGCACATTCCGAAATACAGCTTTTCTTGAATAAACTTTTAACAAGCTGAATGTTGTTCTACAGAAGAATAATCTGGCTGGGAGATCTTAACTATCGGATTAACTTGTCGTATGAGAAGACACATGAACTTATTGCAAGAAAGGACTGGAAGAAGTTAGCTGAGAAGGACCAGGTACAGTTACTAAACATCGATAATTTTTGGTACATTTTAATAAAGGATCCAAGCCAGAATCATGACTTTACACTCATATCTAATTAATCTCTGGTAGCTTGCAAGAGAAATGAGAGAAGGCCGTGTATTCGAAGGATGGTCAGAAGGAACTCTAGATTTTCCACCAACTTACAAATATGAAATCGATTCAGAAAACTATGGAGGAAACGATCCCAAGTCGGGGAAACGGACACCAGCCTGGTATACCGCTCTCACACACTCACTTCAAACATTTGTGATAATGCATCAAAATCAAAATCAAAATCATATGTACTTAGAACTGAATCTGATTCAGGTGTGATCGCATTATATGGTATGGGAAAGGAATGAAGCTTATGAGTTACAGAAGAAGTGACATTAAACTCTCTGATCACCGGCCGGTCACCGCTACATTTGTGGTAGAGGTTGAAGTTTTCTCTCCTCGGAAGCTTCAGCGTACGCTCACGCTCACCAACGCAGAAATTGATAACCAAGAAGCTTTTGTACATGATTAGCTCTCTGCTAAAATCAGATCCATTCACTCCATTTTCCCTTGCAAATAACTTGCTATCATACATTCTATTTGTAAAATGTCTCTTTAAAGAAACGTCGATCTATGTATGGAAGTTGGAACGGAACTGTGTATAAAAGTGTTAGTGTGAAATACACATAATCTTATTATATAACGTATAGTAGTATAATGTAGGGAAAACAGCGGAAATCGACCCGAAAAATTTTCAGTTAGCTTTTGCATATCTTAACAATGGTATCATGCATTTTTAAATTTGAATTAACAAAATTTTTAAATTTTAAACCCGAATTATGTCCGTTAACCATTTTATTCATCGACCTAAACGGAGTTAAACAACCCGTCCTAGCTCGAACCCACAAAAAGAAAGACAAACCCTCTATTCCCTTAACCACTAGGACACATCAACATATTCAAATATTGTGAACAAAACTTTAATATATTGTATTTGGTCTTGTTTTTCTCTTTTCCCGTTGGAGATTCTTTCATTGGCCAGATTCTTTTTGGAAGATCGATCTAGAAAATGTATCATGAATAGTTATAACCTTCTCTTCTCGTTTGTATATGTTGCTTCGGATTGACCCCGCTTTTTTTGATGTGTTTGGTGATTTGGTTTTTGTTCGATTTTGCTTTGGATCTTTGTTGTTTTTGAACTGAATTGCTCGTTTAAGGTCTTTTTTATCCGATACATTCTAGATTTGGATCCTCGTTCCATGGAGGATCTTATTTAGGTTAGATCCGGAGATATTTGATCGAGATCTGCAGTCTCTTTTGAAAGCCGCGGAATAGCCTCTTAGATATTATACTCATATAGGATTGTTCTGGGAATAATATTACATTCTGATGCTTTGCGTTTTTTTCAACGATTTTAATGGAGTCGAAACGAAAGAAGAAGATGAAAAGGGAGAAGGAAAAAAAAAGACCGAATACATTATGTAAAAGTTTTTGTTCACAATATCTGAATATGTTGATGTGTCCTAGTGGTTAAGGGATTTCTTTTCGTGGGTTTGAGCATTGCTTGCATCCTTTTTTTTGATTAATTTTAACGATCAAAACGATGTCGTTTTGGTAGCACCAATTCCACGTGTCATGACGTCACCGTCTCACTCAGCACCGTTAAACAGTTGTCTAATGACGTTAAGATCGATGTATAAAACGACTAACAAATATATAGTTCGGGTTTAAATTTTAAAAATTGTGTTAGTTGAGGTTTAAAAATGCATGGTACCACCTTGAGGTATGTAAAAGCTAACTGAAAATTGTTCGGGTCGATTTTTATCGTTTTCTTGTATAATGTGATCCCACATTGTTACTTCAAGGTTGTATCTAGCCACATGCTCTTCTTTATAAACAAAATGACAACATATATGGAAGGTCTGATCAAAGCGCAAAAAGTTTTAAGCTGTTTATAGTGGTGGGGTGCGCCAAAAGCCTTTGCAGTAGTGCAACACTAAGGCAACATTGAAGGACCCGGACAGTGAACTGCCATAATGGGCTCTGCCCCTAAAAAATTAGAGTTAATATCGTGTGGGACAATGCCCCACATATCAGATATTAAACTGATAAGAACAAATACTACACTTGATCTTAGCCAAAAGGCCGAGAAAGGTATGATTTTGATTGTCCTACTCGCTTCCTTTTTATAACTCCAACATTGGTCTTCTCTTATCAGCTCCTCTCGATGTGGGATAATTCTCTTTTTTAAAAAGATGATGCAAAACTCTACCTTCCATACTCGTTTCTTATCATAATAATTAACACGTAGTATATAAATATATATAATTATATATATATATATATATATATATATTATAGAAAGAAACTTGCAATATGTTTCAAATGAGACTAGGCAATGATTGTTGGGTTTTGAACTCAGGAATTGATGGGGGGTTGTTTTAAAACCCTTCCAAAAATAATCGTATGTCGTTTACACTACAAGAAAACAGGCGATTTGCGACGGAATATTTTCGTCGCAAATACGCGGCGGCATTGCGATGAATTTGCGAGGAAACTGGTTTCCGTCGCAAAATCCTCGCAAATTTGCGAGGAACATATCCCTCGCTAATTGCGAGTAACTTGCGATGATATAGCCTCCTATTTGCGATGAATTTGCGAAGAAAATTTTAAATCGCAAATTTACGAGGGAGTTGCAAAGATTTTGCACGGGTAAATAGTTTCCGTCGCAATTTAATCGCAAATTTGCGACGGATTTGCGATGGTTAGTAAAAATGGGTAGAAAATTAGGTGAAACACGTTTTAAATGTTGTACCTAATTATTGCGAGGGCCGGTTTCCTCGCAAAACATCGCAAATTAGACGCAATTCCATAGCAATTCTCTCGCAAATTTTGCAAAAAAACTATAAATACCATAACGTGAGATCTCTCATTTCACAACAAAAAAAACCGAGAAAATACTTTAAAAAAAAAAATCGAGATATCGTTTTGTGAGAGCTAAGAAAGAATGGCGTCGCAGAATGAAGCATATATGCATTACGAAGTTGGATGTATAATCGAAAGAATCCGGAGACAGAGAAGTGACGAAGAGTATCGTGTCGGGTTGCGAGCATTCATCCACCAGGCCACTAACAACCCATATGCGAAGGGTGATGGTAACATATTCTGTCCATGTAAAACTTGCCAAGAACACTCAATATTTGGATATTGATATTGTGAAGAGGCATCTATATAATAGAGGATTTATGCCGAATATTTATATCTGGTTTTCACATGGGAGGGTTATAATCTTGGTGCCGGAAGTAGTAGTACGGGTGATGGTGTTGATCAACCGAATTATAATGATAATTATAATTATGGCCATATGATTGAAGATTATGAAAGGATCAACAGGAAAATAGGTTTTATGATATGGTTACTGATGCATTTCATGAATCTATTCCTGCATTTGCTGATGATATTAGGGAAGAACCCAATGTTGAAGCACAATATTTTTATGATAGTTTAGACGCTGCAGATCAAACCTATCTATGAGGGATGTAGAGAGGGGTTATCTAAACTTTCATTGGCATCTAGAGTGACAATTAAAAGTATAATAACCAACTGAAAATTGCATGGACGCATGGGCTGAGCTTTTTAAAGAGTATTTGCCAGAAGTAATATTTCTGCAGGGAGTACTATGAAATACAGAAATTAGTTGCTAGTCTGGGGCTATCTTCGGAAATTATTTGATGTTTGCATTGACAATTGCATGATTTTCTGGAAAGACGATGATAAGCTACAGGAATGTCGATTTTGTGGGAAGCCAAGATATCAACCAACTACCGGAAGGAGCCGTGTCCATACCAACGTATGTGGTACTTGCCCATCACTGATAGATTGAAACCGTTATATACCAATCGGTAAGGACATCGGCGATAATGAGATGGCATGCAGAACATACAACGAATGATGGGGAGATTACGCATCCGTCAGATGCCAAGGCGTGGAAACACTTTCAGACGGTACATTCTGACTTTGCTAACCGAGAGTAGGAATGTCTATCTTGGCTTATGCACTGATGGATTTAGTCCATTTGGTTTGTCTGGAGACAATATTATTTTATGGCCTGTGATATGACGTCATACAATCTGCCACCAGAAATGTGCATGCAAAGGGAAGTCTTGTTTATGAGTATTCTGTACCGGGTCCTAAGCATCCAAAACGATCCCTTGATGTATTTCTGCAACCCTTGATTCATAAGTTGAAACAATTATGGTATACAGGTGTACGCACATTTGATTATTCACAGGAACAGAAATTTACAATGCGGCAGTGCTATTGTGGACCATTAGTGACTTCCCAGCGTATGGGATGTTATCGGGATGGACCACGCACGGAAGGTTATCTTGTCCAATTGCATGGATCGATCAGATGCTCTTTCAACTGAAGCATGGAAGGAAGTCGTGCTGGTTTGATTGTCATCGTCTCTTTCTTCCCTTGCATCATCCGTATCGGAATAACAAGAAGTTGTTGTTCAAAAAAAAAAAGGTTGTGCGTATTCCTCCCCCAGTTTATATGTCAGGGAATGATTTGTTTGAGCAGATTGATTATTATGGTGCTCAGGAAACATGTAAGCGTGGGGGAAATTGGCACACTACAGCGAACATGCCTGACAGATATGGGAGTTCTCACAATTGGCACAAAATGAGTATCTTTTGGGAACTCCTATATTGGAAAGATCACCTATTACGGCACAACCTTGATGTGATGCACATCGAGAAATTTTTTTCATGAAACATCATGAATACGATTTTGAATGTGCAAGGAACGGGAAAGAGTAAAGACAACTTCAAATCAAGGTTGGACTTGCCGAAATTCTGCTCAAGAAGCGAGTTACATATTACAAGAGATTGGTAAATTACCGATTCCGATCTTTCGATTGTCTGGGGATGCGAAACAGACGTTGTTTAACTGGATTGCTTCAGAAGTGAAGTTTCCGGATGGTTATGTGTCCAAATTCTCAAGATGTATTGAACAAGGCAAAAAACTTGCCGGTATGAAGAGCCACGATTGCCATGTTTTCATGCAACGACTATTACCTTTGCATTGGCTGAGCTCTTACCGACAACCGTCCACGAAAGCAATTGCTGGTACATATTAATAATTACATTAATTATTGAAATAGTTTTGTCGTTTTATTAAATTATTTCAGTGGTGTGATTTATAATAACTATGAACTGTAGGCATTGAAGCATTTTTCAGGGATCTATCGCACACGAACACTTACAGACGAGGGCATTGTGCAATTACAGAAATAATATACCAGTGTTGCTCTGTAATTTGTGAGAGAAAATATTTCCACCATCTTTTTTTTGATGTGATGGAACATCTTTCCAATCCACCTACCGCATGAAGCAGCTCTTGGAGGGCTGTTGCAATTTCATGGATGTACCCGTTCGAGCGATTCATGGGACATCTAAAAGAAAGGCCAAAAATCTTGCAAAAGTGGAAGGATCGATCGTTGCAGGGAGTTTGACTGAAGAAACCTCTCATTTCACGTCATATAATTTTAGCCCAACCGTTCGAACCAAAAAGGCCCGTCTAAGCCGATATGACGATGGAGGTCCCAGATATCTTCACCCAAATAGGAGACTTGGTGGAAAGGTTAAGGAAGTTTGGGTGGAAGACCACAAATTTACTCGTGCGGCGCACAATTTATATATTGTGAAATTGTGGAGGAGTGCAACCGGTTGAGAGGTATATCTCTTAATTAATTATTTAAATTGTTAACTAATAATTATTTAATATTATTCATTTGAAGTTCACGAATTTAATTTAATTTGTTTTGTACAGTGGATTCGACAGGCAGATGCGAGAAGCTTGTCCCGGTTTACCAGAAAAAGAGTATGAGAAGTCCACAGAAGGTAATTTTGCGGATGGTTAAGATATTATGTACGTAGTGAAGATATTATACATATTTGATATATTCCAACAATATTTAATAATCTAATTCGTTAATTAAAAATTTATGTATTATATAATATATAGGTGATGAATAGATGTGCAAACCAGCCCTTGCCACTATGGTTGCATGAGTTATTCACGAACCAATTGCGAAGATCAAAACTTGCCCAATGTACTTCACTCGTGGATACACTTTTCACACATATGATTATGGCTCCAATAAGTCAACCGCAAATTATGGAATCCACGTGCCAGGTGATCTAAACTTCTACGGCGTCTTGCAAGAAATTATGGAAGTCTCATATCCTGGATTATTGGGTTGAAATGCATTTTATTCAAATGTCATTGGTACGATCCAACAGTCGGTCGAGGCGTCCGCACAAACACATTAGGGGTAACGATGTCAATGCAAACAAAAAATTTTCTAACTTCAGACCTTTTATCCTAGCATGTCAAGCAGAACAAGTGTGTTATATTCCTTACCCTCGGAAAAGAGCAAATGCGGGAGACGTGGTTATCAGTGATAAAAGTGAATCCGAGAGGTCGTATAGTCGGGAAGTTGATGATGTGGCTATGCAACATGAAAGATCACCATAAGTCTTTGTAGCAAGCGATCAACCGAGAATATCTTACATATTGATCCAAAAACCAAGAGAGAGGAAGACATAATAGTTGATGAGACGAAGGAAGATGAAGAATCTGACGAGTTCAAGGAGACTGATGATGAAGAAGACAGCTGATCATAGTGAACACTCCAAAGAATCTGAAAAAGAATCTGATTAATTTTTTCATGTTTTTAAGCAATTTCGATTTTAAATAAAGTTTTTTTTTAATCAAATTTTACCAAAATTTGCGAGGGATTTGCGATGAACTAGCTGAAATCGTCGTAATTCCCTTGCAAATTTTCGAGGGAACTGCGATGGAAGCGTCTATTTCCACGCAAATTTGCGAGGGAATTGCGCGGAGGCGTCTAGTTCCACGTAACTTCCTCGCAATTTGGCATGGGAATTTCTTGGATTAATTTGAAAATTCAGCAATCGATGAATATTTTACCTCATTCAAGATGTTAGCCCGACAAGATGGTTATCGATGATTAAGTATGATCCAATATACATTTTGTGGTTGATTGCGTGTTAAAGATTTGGAGATGTCTCATTTGCCTCCAGTCCATATCCAAGGTTGATAAGCAAACACTTCCCCAAGATACAAAAGAACCGTAACTAGTACAAAAGTTATGGTATAACAAGAACCGTAACTTAAAACAAAAGTTACAAAGTCCAATAGCTCAACTAGTAATGAAATTTCATCCAAACATATCCAAGGTTGATAAGCAACACTTTTCTCAACAAACCTTCCCAAGATACAAGAACTGTAACTTATTAGATCCAAAAGTTAGGTACAAAGACCGTAACTAAATACAAAAGTTACAAAGTCTAATAACTCAACTAGTAATGTAATTTGCATCCAAACATATCCCAAAACAAATTGAAACGATTACTTTCTAAATTAAAGATAAAGTTTTTTTAATCACATTTTACCAAATTTGCGACGGAATTGCGAGGGAAACGTCTTGTTCAACCAAATTCCGTAGCAATTCGAGATTGTCGAGGGAAAAGTTAAAATGCCAACGCCAATATTCCCTCGCAACATCATGACTGAGATTAAAATACACGCAATCTTCCAGAAATTCTGCGACTAATGGTCGCAAATTGCGAGGGAATGCGCTCTAATCCTTTTATTGTTTAACCGCCGATCCGAATTTTGTTATCGTAAAATATTTCTTGTTTGTACGACTGGAATTGGAGTGACAATAAAGTTTTCCTCGAAATCCATCGCAAATTAGAGTTAATCCGAAACCCTAGTTTGCGAGGCATTTGCGACGGAATTGCCGATGGACCGGGAAAAAAACAGAATAAAATCGCGATTCTTCTTCTTTTCTTTTTCTTTATTCTTCTCTTTCTTTCTTTCTCCTCCCCATCGCCGCTGATTCGCTTCTCCTCCTCTCAGCGATGAACCACCGCTCGAGTCTCTTCCAGGCCGACTGAATCTGTGAAACCGCTCGTCCTAGCTCTCCAGCCGCGCAACGATCGCTTTCTCCTCTCTCCTTTTTCAGTCCGAAACCAGATTCTGCAAAATAAAACAAAGGTAACACATTTTAGATTTGTTAGTGATTAGTTAGATTTGTTAGATTTTTTGATTTGTTAGATTTTTAGGTTGTTAGATTTGTTAGGTTGTTTTAGATTAGTTTTGTTAGATTTAGCGTTTTTGTTAGATTAGTTTGTTAGATTAGGTTAGTTAGATTTAGGTTTGTAGATAGTTGTGTTTTAGATTATAGATTAGTTTTTGTAGAAATTTTATAATTAATTTTTTAGAAATTTTACAAATTTTAAATTTAGGTTTTTTGTTAGAATTTAGAATTTTATTTTAGATTTAGGTAAATTAATTTTATAATTATTTTTTAGATTAGTTTTGTTAGATTTAGGTAGGTTTGTATTTAGGTTAGTTGTTTTTTAAATTAGGTTTTGTTAGTTTTAGATTTAGATTTGTTATATATAGATTTGTTTAGATTTAAATTTGTTTGTTTTAGAATTAGGTTTTGTTAGAATTTTAGAATTTTAGTTTTTAGTTTTGTAATTTTATAATTCATTAGTAATTGATTTTTAAAATTTATAAGTTTTAATATGATATCGTTGTAATTATTTTACTTAATTTTTTTAATTTTTGTTTTTCATATGTCTGGAGTTAATAACGAGTACTCTCGTTATCTCTCGAGGGGTGGCACGCCTCGGAGGAGAGGACACTCTCGGAGGAGTGGCACGCCTGTTTCAGAAATTCCTCGGTACGAGTTTTCACTTTCTCAAACGGGACTGGACGACAATTCCAGGATTGCATTACTATTCACCGCCCACCCGCATTCTCAGTCAGCATCCCCCACTCGCGTGGCACACTTTTGAAACGACAATGATGAAGTCTTGATCTTAAAGCGATCCTTGAGCTCTCTCGGTCATGACCTTCTTCCCCGCCTTGATCCAAGACGTCCTTGATAACACTATTGGTAAGGTTTTATTTTTATTTTTATTAATTTAATTTTAAGTTTTTAAAACAAATAAAGTCATATATTATTTGTTTTTTTATTATTTTACATTTCAGGTTTGATCAGACGACGATGCGTGGCGTGCTTCTTGCAGTCTTAAGCGCATCATTGATCTAGTTTAAGATACCGAGATATTCGAAAGAGTCTCATGCAATTGGAGGGGCAAACACCGGACCGCAATTTGTCAAAAGACGCTCAGATTGTCTATACAACACTTTTAGGCTGTAAGTTTTTTAATATTTAAAATTAATTATTTTATAATTTATATCACTTCTTGTTTGAATTTTTCATGATAATTTTTTTTTATTTAGCAAAACTATCATTGGGAGTACAGTATTACGAGCAAGGTCCGAAAGGAGTTTGATGCGAAGTTGAAGGAACGCACGGCCGACCAGGTGGGACGGTGGAAGAAGAAGTGGAAGAAAGAAGGCGACCTTGCGATGCCTAGGTGGTTTGATCCAGATGTCTGGGCAGGCCTTGTGGCGTATTGGCAGGATCCGGCGAGCGAGATCAAGAGCGCTAATAGTCGGGCGGCCCGGTACGCTGATCCTGATGGGGACGGGTATGCCAAGCATCGGTCTGGACAGCTTTCCTACCTTGCCCGCGGACGAAAAATCGTAAGTTTTTCATTTATTTTAATTAATTAAATTCTAATTATTAATTAAATTTTATTGTGATTTAAAAAAAAAACAAATCAGGCAAAGGATCGCGGAGATTCGATCCCGGATTTGCTAGCTGTCCTCGAGGAGACAAAGAGGCGACCAGATGGAACTTTCGTCGACAAAAAAGTCTGAGAGGATCTATAACGACGTCACTTCCGAGATGCAGGAGTTGACTCAGCATTCTGAGGGGGATGAGAGAGCATCTACCCTTTTGACTCCCGCCGTGATGAACAAGATCGTTACCTCGGTATGAATATTAATGTTCTATATTTATTTTTTACAGTAATTTCAACTAATTAAACGTATTCTTAATTTTCAGGTCGCTCCCCGTAAAAAAGGGAGAATTTATGGAGTCGGTTCTCTGCAATCGCAGATCGACTCGTGTACTTCTTCTTCCTCGAGAGCAGCAGAAGCAGAGTCCGCCGCCTACCTCCAGGGCATCATTGAATCGCAGGCCCAGCTGATCGTGACTCAGTCTGAGAAGATCTCGAGGTTCGATTTGATTTTCAGCTTCTTGGCCACAAAGGATCCGGTTCTAGCACAGATGATTCAGGACCCTACAGACGCATCTACCAGTAGGACCGAGACCGGGACCGAGACCGGGACCGGAACCGGAACTGGATCCGGTCCATCGGTTCAATTTTAGATTCCCTAATGTATGATACAATTTAGTTTCTTTTAATGTTTAAACAATTTATTTTTATAAAATTTTAATTTTGAAAAAAAAAAATTATTTATAATTTATAAATTTTCAATTATTAATTATTATTAATAATTAAAATTTTTAATTATTATATAAATCGGATGCCGCCGCAATTCCCTCGCAATTTGCGAGGGAAATAAGAACCGTACCCTCGCAATTCCGTCGCAAATTGCGAGGGAATTGCGACCCCAATTAGAAATATATCCACGCAATTCCGTCGCAATGTTTCCTCGCAAATCCGAAGCAAGTTTTGCGACGCGTTTGCGCGTAAAATTAGTAACGCATTTTGCTTCCAATTTGCGATGAAAACTTTTGCGATGAACAATGCGTTCACGCACTTCCGTCGCAATTTTGCGACGATATTGCGGAGTTGTTTTTGCGACGAGATAGCAACCACGTTTTTCCCTCGCAAATTTGCGAGGGATTTGCGACGAAAATTGATTTGCGAGACGGGATTTGCGACGGAATGGTGCGTCTCGCAAATCCATCGCGAAAGGCTGTTTGCGACGGAATTGCGAGGTATATGTCCATCGCTAATGGCCTGTTTTCTTGTAGTGTTATCACGGAGAGCACACGGTAATCTTTAGTAAAAGGCGAAAGAATAGTTCGCTTTAGGTTTACCGCACGGCTCCGTATCTTTTCTCAATCTCACATGAAATATTTATATGTAAAGTGGCTTTCCATATGGCCTTCTAGTGTATATATCAAAGACATATTTGTTCTTCCGTATGCTCTTGGGTTCATGAAAAAACTGCCAATGTTGCTCTTCTATATTTCTTGACATACATATCAGAAAGTGTAGCGTAAGAAGAACAAACAAACTTTCTTTTTGTTTTGTTCTGGTTTGCAAAAGCCATATTTCTAATGTTTTTCCCACCATTGATCTTCAAAATGTTTTGACAAGCAACCTCATAAATATCAAATGACACATAACCCTTTATACTAGATAATTTGGGTAGGATCAAAATCCTTTGCAAAAAGTTGACACCAAAACTTTCGTCCTTACATTCTTTCTCGATTTTACAAACTTTATGGTTTATTGGTGATTGGAAAACAAATCATTGTTTTATGTGAGTTTTCAGCGTCATTTAGGATTTGTTTTCTTGGTTAATAGACTCAACAAAACTTAATCCTATGAAATTTAGTAAAGTCGAGGGTGCGAAATACAAACATGGTGATAAATCCGAGTACTAAACTGAGATAAATGCTTGATTTTTTAAAATTTCTATACATTTGAGTAACGTCATGTATGTTCCTCAATATAACCAAACAGTGTGATATTTTATTTTCTTTTATCTATTACTCCCTATGTCCCAAATTATTAGATGTTTTAGATAAAAACACACATTAATTAAGAATTCTTTTTTTGTAAACTAAACATTATTTAATAATTAGTTAAAACAAAATTCAACCACTCATAAAAAATATTGCAGAATTTAAAGAGTCAAATAATTAAACAACATTAAAAATCTGTATAGAACATTGTAAAACATCTTATAATTTGGAAAAAAGAAAAAAAACCTTAAAAATCTATTAATTTGGGACAGCGAGAGTAGCATTTTAGGGAGCTTTTAAGATGGTAAAATCGTCTTCAGACCTCGTTGAAAACCATTCTGACACAATCATCAAAATATTTAAAAATCGATGTCAAACCTCTCTCATAGGCATACACGATTCAAAGCTTTCTTATGGTAGTTTTGCTGCGAATTATGTTTTCTTCTCTAGCTATTTTGATGTATAAAGAGAGAACCGCGTTAATTACTTTAGTTTCTTATATAGATCTAAAGTTTACTAGGCCTTTAAAAGCCTCCTTTGTATTAATTTATGGGCTTATTTCCGAGAGTAGCACAATTTGGAAAGTGTCTTTCCTATTATACCACAGCCCAACAAATGTTTTTCCCCATATCACTTTGTGTTGGCATGAGACTTTATGAAAGACATCTCTACCCTTGTGAGCTGTGGTAATTCGAATTGGTTGTGCGGGAAGGTGATTGTGTGTGTGTTAGAGGTATGTACTTGATAGAGAGGATAAAATGGATAGAGAGACAACAAGCGGGTTTGTAGAGGAGAGCATTAATGGTTGATTTAACATGGCTAATTAAACAAATAATTAACGTATGGACATTTGTGATGTTAAAGTAGAATAAAAAAACAAAGAATATAGAAAGTGATGTTACCTAGCGTCAACAAAGAGGAAGAAGGAGGACAAATTTGCTCGTAGAAGTACGGCATAGTGGAGGACGAAAATTGAAGTTTGGTGGAAAGTAGTAATAGAAACTCCATTAATGTTCTTAGAAGTTACACTACAAGAAAACAGGCCATTTGCGATGGAGAAATACTTCGCAATTCCGTCGCAAATGGCCTTTCGCGATGGATTTGCGAGACGCACCATTCTGTCGCAAATCCCGTCTCGCAAATCAATTTTCGTCGCAAATCCCTCGCAAATTTGCGACGGAAAAACGTGGTTGCTATCTCGTCGCAAATATAACCCCGCAATATCGCCGCAAAATTGCGACGGAAGTGCGTGAACGCAGTGTTCATCGCAAAAGTGTTCATCGCAAATTTATAGCAAAATGCGTTACTAATTATACCCGCAAATTCGTCGCAATATTTGCTTCGGAGTTGCGAGGAAACATTACGACGGAATTGCGTGGAACTATTTCTAAATGGGGTCGCAATTTGCGACGGATTTGCGAGGGTGCGGTTCTTATTTCCCTCGCAAAACCGTCGCAAATTGCGAGGGAATTGCGGCGGCCTCTGATTTATATAATAATTAAAAATTGTAATTATTAATAATAATTAATAATTATAAATTTATTAATTATAAATAATATAATGGTCAATTCTATCAGTGATGGGCAAGTACCACATACGTTGGTATGGGACACGGCTCCTTCCGGTAGTTGGTTGATATCTTGGCTTCCCACAAAATCGACATTCCTGTAGCTTATCATCGTCTTTCCAGAAAATCATGCAATTGTCAATGCAAACATCAATAATTTCCGAAGATAGCCCCAGACTAGCAACTAATTTATGTATTTCACAGTAACTCCATTCAGAAATATTATCTTCTGGCAAATACTCTTTAAAAAGCTCAGCCATGCGTCCATGCAATTTTCAGTTAGGTTATTATCACTTTTAGTTGTCATCATCCTAGATGCCAATGAAAGTTTAGATAACCCCTCTCTACATCCCTCATAGATAGGTTAGATCTGCAGCGTCTAACATATCATAAAAATATTGTGCTTCAACATTGGCGTTCTTCCCTAGTATCATCAGCAAATGCAGGAATAGATTCATGAAATGCATCAGTAACCATATCATGAAACCTATTTCCCTGTTGATCCCTTTCATAATCTTCAAT